>VUQH01019177.1:1721-14716 GCA_015106775.1 Etroplus canarensis | reverse complement strand
CCAGGGGGTGTATCTAGAGCATGTAGGGGCTCACTCTCTACAGTGTGTTTTTATTTCGCACCCTACTGCATTGTCCCACAGATAGCTTTTAGAAGTCCTGCAATGCCACAATGCTTTTCTTCTTTAACATCAAAGAGGGAAAGGTCATACCAACTTGGGAGAAATGATACTTATTGTAATAAAATTGTAGAGAACACAATTTTCATCACACAGTTCACCTTATTTTCTGATAAGCATTAAACATGAAGGATATACAGAACCATAGCAATTTATATTCGTGCTCGACTCTCTTCACTCCTCTCTTAAACTATTGCTGTCACTATTTAAAAAAAAATGCTCCATAGCTAAATCAGTAGAAAAAGTCAAAACATGAAACAAAGTAAAAATGTGGACAGTTTTCAACAGTTTTCTGTAGAGCATCTCCTCTTTTTCTCTGTGCCATCAGGAAACTCCTTGAGATACCTCGTAGGACTGGCATGCTCAGACTTGTGCTTACGGTTCATTTGTGGCAGCTGCACTTAGAAAAACTGAAAAGGTGAGTGACCACTCAAAACTACAAAAAAGCTCATCATACGCCAGCAGTGATGATGTCATTGCTGACACATGCTGCCATCCACAAAGATGACAACAGTGAGTATGAACTTCTTATAAGGAAGATGGGAAATTAAAAGTTTATTGCATTCCATTAAAAAGCTGGGTCCCAGGCAGAAAAGCTGCATAGCCATCTGCAGTTTTTGTCTGATGAAGAGCAATCATGCTTAAAATGTCACTTTTCTTTAAAAGAATAAAAATCAGGCAGAGTATGCTACCCTTAGTTTGAGTTGCACCCTATGAAATCAGTTTTCACTATACTGGATTTTATGATAAAGTTTAACATTTTTTCAAAGGTCTTTTTATCTATAAGAACCAAACTTGGTAGATGGATTTGGGAACCCATTTAAAACTCCCAAAAGTTATTACATGGATTTTTAGCTTTTCAAAGCCACTGGTTATTAAAGCCTGCTGCAATGAGCAAAAACTTGTTTTTCTCTTTTGACATGATTAGAGGAATTTGCTAAGGCCTCTGCTTGGTCCCCTCATCACAGCTTGCAGCTTTATTTGGCATACATATCTGGTCTGAATGTCCATGACTATGACTACATTCAGTGTTTTGGACATGAACTTGAAAAGGCATTAACATCAGGATGCTAATCTCACTTTGTGACCTGATGACAAAGCAAGAATATACTGAGGAGTAAGAATGTCTGGCTTCTATGTATTGTTGAGGACACCAAGAACTTATGAGCTTAGCTGTCTTGAAAGCATAAAGGAGGATGGCAGAGGAAAATGAGTCAGGTTAAAAAAAGATAGAAATCAGAAAGTCTTACAGTGCAGAAAACTTCTCATTTTCATGAAACCAAACATTTACACAATGTTCAAATATTTTTAGCTAATCAGAAAGCACAAATTTCACCCAGAATTGCAGGATCTCTGAAATGTGTTACTGTAGACTATAATAGCTTTGAGCTCAGCAAATTTGAAGTAAGTTATCCTCCAAGTCCCTAACCAAGAGGAACAAAAGACCAAAAAGCACCAATTAAAAACAGTTAAATGAAGTGAAACTATAACTGCTAAGTGAGAAATAAATGAACTGATAATTAAATAAAACTGAAATGTAATGATTGATAGCAGAATAATAAACTACATTATGGTTAGGAATGTTTGTGGCATTAAAAAAAGATATTGGCACTTTCATGATTTTAAAACCATTCATTCAGTGTTTTCTAAAATAAACTGTAAGTGACAAAGGAGCCACAAAAAGCTGTGGCTTTTTTCTCAGATGTTGGGGTGTAATCGCCGTCTACTTGATTTGCATCAAGCAGTATTTCCTTTCTGTGACACTTGTTATGTAAAGGTGATGTAAAACATAAATCAAAAGCCATTACCAGCAGCAGAAATGCTAACTATTGGGTGACTTATTCACTGTGGACCATTTGTGAAAGCCTGACAAATACCTATAAAAACTACTTATTCTACAATAAATATTGGCAAAGTAATGAATATCCATCCATCCATCCATCCATCCATCCATTTTCTGCTGCTTATCTAGGTCCAGGTCATGGGACAATCATTTCAGCAGAGATATCAAGACATTTCTCTCCCTAGACATCTCCTCTAGCTATTCCAGTGGGACGCCAAGACATTTCCATGCCACCTGAGAGATCTAATCACTCCAGTATGTCCTGGATCTGCTCTGGGGCCTCCTCCCAGAAGGACATCCTTGAAACATCTCTCCTAGGAGGTGTCCGGGAGGCATCCAGGTCAGATATCCAAACCACCTTAAGTGGCTTTTAAGTGTGGAGAATCTTATTCTTTCAGTCACTACTAAAGTCCGTGGCCATAGATGAGGATAGAAAGGCAGACTGATCAGTAAATTTACAGCTTTGCTTT
Source organism: Etroplus canarensis (assembly GCA_015106775.1). NCBI lineage: Eukaryota > Metazoa > Chordata > Actinopteri > Cichliformes > Cichlidae > Etroplus > Etroplus canarensis. Next base: position 12,286 of record VUQH01019177.1, on the reverse strand, counting down.
CCCCTGCAGCTCTTTCATACATGTCCACATAATTGCCAATGCTGCACCAATCTGCCTGTCAATCTCCCACTCTACTCTAATCTACCCTCATTCATGAACAGGTCTCCAAGAAACTTGAACTCCTCCACTTGGGGTAGAAACTCATCCTGACATTGAGTGGACACTTCACTCTTGGCCTCATATTTGAAGGTGCTAATTCTCATTCCCTGACTTGGCTACAAACCACCCAAGTGCAGGCTGGTGATCACCGCCTAATGAAACCAAAAGAACTACATCACCCACAAAAGCAGACAGGTGATCCTGAGGGCACCAAAGCAGACATTATAAAAGTTATGAACATAATTGGTGAAAAGTGCAGTCCTGTAGAATTTCAACTACCACTGGGAACCAGTCTGACTTACAATGCAACCTAAGCATTCACTGCGGCTGTACAGGGACTGAATGAACATGAAGAATGGGTCATACTTCCCACAGGTGACACTGAGGGAAATAAAATACCAAGTGTGGAATTCTTCCCTCTCTTCTCACCTGTAAGAGAGGTTTGTAACAGGTTATTGTGGTGATGGCTCCTCATTTATCCAAAGTGACTGAAAAAAAATCTGGTTCAGCTGACTGCAGTAAATGCCCAGAAGTCACTTTACCCAACAATTATTCAGTTTCCTAGGCAGTGTAATGGCAGTTTATTGAAGAGAATAACTCAAGGAACACATCTAATATTCAAATGTTATCACTTGGTTGAGTGATTTTTTTGGCTCACCATGCAAAGTTAAGCGATAAGTTTCACAGCATAAGATTGTGGTTTAATTAGTGAGCAAAGAGGCATACAAAACACCAACAAAATGATAACGAAAGAAACGTTTTCAGTTTTAAATCTGATGTGACACTCAGAAAAAAAAAATGTAGGAAAAATTTAGTAACATAGTAAATATTTCTCCCTGGAATTATCCTAGCTTCATTATAGCGCCCAAGGGTAAGACTGTAACAAAAGCTTTGAGCTCTGATACCATAGGCAGTGCTTTGTTCTGTAAAAAGTGCTAACAGCCAATACCATTGCCCTGACCGAACAGTCAGCAGGTCAAAAGTATTAGTGATCATGGCCCATGATGGCAGTAGGCGCCCTGCATCTGCTGTGCTTGCATCCACACAAGGATTCAGAAGGACAGTGGGTGTTTTAGAGCTCACAGACACCAGGCACTTAGTATCAGCTTTCCTAAAACCATGCTCACACATGCAGCCATGAACACATGCCCATACTTTAATATTATCTTCATTCATCAAACCTACCAGATGGTGTACACACACACACACACACACACACACACACCTCCCTCAGACAATGTTGCGCTAATGCACTCTTCAAAAAGGTTTTCATTATCTTTTTCTTTACAGTCCCCAAAATGCACCAGGAGCGTACTTGTGCACTAAATTTTGTTTCCCTTTGGGGACAAAGTGGCCATCAGTTTGCTGTCATAATACACAGGATGCTGCCAGAAGGGTTTTGTAAATGGAAATCTGAGCCAGAGAAGCACTAAAACAGCTTCATTGTTGTACTGATGTGTTGATAAGAGCAGTAGGGGAAAGTATTACTTTATATTCACTGAGGGAAGGAGCGGGGATCTCAATAAACCACAGACAAGATTAACATCAAGTTTAATGTTGAATATGAACTGTTGATCTTCTATGTTGTTGTCTGTTTAAATCAATTTCCTTTTGTTTTTAAAAAAGTTAAATGAAAAACACACTTTAGACTTCACGTCACATATCAGTGCAATGCAATGTATTTTTTAAAAATTACCTACTGCATGTATAGTGCAGTAAACTGACTCTTTTTGATTTGAATTTCCATGGGTACTTATTTCCACAGAGCTATGTAGATTATTTCCATTATTTAGAGACTGATTCTTAAAACAGTCTTACTGCCTACTGAGAGTAATTCTCAAAGGTACAACAGCCCCCAAACTCTGGTATTTACCCATGGGAAAAAGTCATTTTTATTCGAGCAAGTATATTATCACCATCAGAAATCACTGTTTACCCAAAATCACACAGTAAATGTTATTATTTCTAAAATCTCATTCATATCAACTTTTTCTTTTTGAAGTTCTGATGACTGGAATGGAAATGGTCTCGTTTCATAACACGGCTCTGCACATAATACTACACTATTGTATTTTCCAGTGTTTTAACCTGTGGGCATGCACAGCTGCCTGTTGTTTTCATCTCATCCATAGAACCTCAGCACATGAGCAGCGATTAACCGCCCACGCAGAACCTTTACCACTGTATACGAACAAATGTGAAAACACAGCTTGGAAGTGTATCATGGAAAATGAGATTCTGAACCTCATGGAGGTTTGTTCTGAAATAAGAAAGTTGGTAGTCCAGAGCTGGAAATAACAGATTCATCACAAATCATTTAGGAAACCTCCCTGCTTTAACAGCCTATAGAGAACAAATAAACAATTTGTGATCACATAACTTTCGTACTCTTACTTGCAGAGCCAGTTGATCAATAACATTGCCCAATAATTTATGTGCCAAGCATGTAAGGAGTCAATAGCAATTAATTTTACAAGAGGGATTCTGAATTACAAAACCAGCACAGAGTTCTGTGTTCACAAGGAGAATGAGGGTGTGTCTAAATGTACAATGGAATATGAATGTGAGTGAATATGATCACCAGTCCTTTTAATCCAGTCAAAGTGGCTTGACCAAAAATGATTTAACCAATGAAGAGACAAGTTCAGACTGTACTTTGGGAAGTTAAATTTATTTTTATTATTGAAAACCCTCTTACTACGTCTTCCACATGTAGTTTATTTTGCTTTTAACTGGATTCGTTATATACGCTACCACTCAAAAGTTCAGAATCACTTGGAAATTCTCTTGTTTTCCATGAAAACACACATGCAGTTAGTCTGAATAGGGTATATAGCAAATGAACAGGATGTGATGACATTGTCAGAGTTAGAAATAATGATTTTGATAGAAATGATGAATTCATTCTACAAATTTTGTCTTCATAAAAACAGCACATGTTGCAGCAATTACTGCCTGGCAGAAATTAGGCATTCTAGCTGTCGATTTTTCAAGGTTTCAAGGTTTTCAAGGCTTTTCTTGGTAATTCTGCCTTGAAGCCAAGCATCCTAAAGTCACCTCTTCACTGCTGATGCTAACACTGGTGAAGGGTGCTATTTAGTGCACTTGCAAGTTGACAACCAGTGAGGCGTCTTTGTCTTAAACTACACGCTCTCAGATATTTGTCTTCTTGCACAGTTGTGCATCAGGGCCTCCCACTCCTTCACTCCGTTTTCTGTCCTCGTAAGAGCCAGTTTGTGCTTCTCTCTAAAGAGAGTAGTTAACAGCATGGTAAGAGATTTTAAATTTCTTTGCAATTACCCTCATTGAATAGCCTTCATTTCTAAGTACAACAATAGACTGAAGTGTCTCTAAAGAAAGTTCTTTCTTTCTGGCCATTTTGAGCCTGGAAAAACAAACAACTGCTGATGCTTCTGATACTAAACTAACCTAATGAATGCAATGCTCTCTTTCTACTTCCCTATTAATAAAATGGCTCTGAGCGGTGCAAAATTGCAAAAAAGGTTTTTTACTGATTGATTAGCCTTATAAAATGATTAACTTGAATTAGCAGCCATACCAGGAGATTGATGCAGAGGACTGACAGTTGCTGATAATAGGTCTCTATGCGAAAATATGTCATTTTTTAAAAAAATTATCTGATTAATTTTAATTGTTTGTGAAATGGATAAAATTGTTGTGAACTGAATGAAAATTTGTTTTTCCTTGGAAAAACAAAGAAATTTGCAAGTGATCCCAAATTTTTGAGCTGTAGTGTAATATTTGAATGACGTTTTAGTGGTGCATAAATGATTGCATAAAGAGGCAATTCTTGATAATAATCCTGTTTAAGATTGGACTTGATTTTTTTTTATCTAAATGGTTTTATCAGTGTAATTATCAAATTATCAAGTGACTTAAATTGTGCAGCTTTCAGGCTTGATAATTTCTAACACAGGCATATGGAATTTACTTTGATTAGATGGTTTTACAGTCATGTAAAAAAGGAAGATTTTACAGAACTCTGCACAGTACTGTGAAAAACTAAGTACACCCTTACTGCTTCCATAGGAATTAAGAGGGTAAATACTGCTACTTAAATGCACTTGATTAATCGATCATCATCCAGTTTGACCACCTCTATAAAAGCAGAAATTTTGGCAGTTTGCTGATCTGGAGCATTTAGGTTATGTTAACACAATGCCACAATCTTCCCAGGAACAGATTTCAAAGCAAACTGTGCAATGCTTGGAGAAATTGAGTCAAATGTGAGGGCATTTGTCTGACAGATCAAATTTAGCCCAAATTGGGTGACAATAATGATCCCAAGAACATCAACAAATTTAAAACAGAATGGATGAAAACAAAAAGATTCAATGTGCTTCAATGGCAAAGTCAAAGTCCAGACCTCAAAATTATTAAAATGCTGTGACGTGACCTTATGAGAGCTGTGTAAAAATGAATGCCCGCAAACCTCAATGAACTAAGCAATGCTGTAAGAAAAGTGGGCGAACAAGTCATATAGAAAATGATTACTTTAGGTTATTGAAGGTGGTTCTACGAGCTACTGAATCACAGCATGTACCTAGTTTTTCACATGAGTGCATAGAGGCTTGTGAAAACTTGCTTTTCCACATTACTGTATTCCTTTAACAGAATACAAGTTAACAGAATTCTGTCAGAGATAGTGCTCCCAACAGGTTGTGTGGCTTTGCCTCTTTTATTTTCTCTCCACACAAATGACTTTAAGAAAAACATCCATAAAATTCTATCAGTGTTTACCTGTTGCTTCACCCGTTGCACCCCAAGAAGCCAAACGGAATAAAAATATATAAGAATAATAAAATCTAAATATTTTATTAAGTTTAATGACCTACTTCGTACATTTTTTGCAACTGTTTAATATTTTTTGCAGTGTGAGAGCCTGTAGAGCATTTTGCATACATTTTTGTCATAGTTTCCCTTGTAATTTCTGTCCTTCATGTCACCACAAGTGTAACAGGGACAATCACCCCTCTTACAAAGTGATTTTGAGACTCTTCTAGAAAATACAAGACCAAGTGAGATAGACAAATTGACTTAATGCCACAGAACAATGTCAGGCAGATATGAAAAGATGGATTCTGAAAACATTATATTTAATCATAGAGAGGGAGCTGTGTGCTTCAGTGCAACCAACAGAAATGATAAATTGACAGGTGGCAACTTCAAAGTGATTGTATTTAAGAAAAGTTGTCTTCCTGATTAAAATTTGGTTATTTCATCATTAGCCCTTAAAAGGTTAAGCCACTTGTAGAATGGAAAAGATTTATAGAAACTTTGATTCAAAGATGAAAACTAGGAACAAAAAAGGGCTCAAGGTCTTGAACAAGAAACCTCTCATGTCCAAGCAGGTGTCTGCAGGATAAAAATGCACTTAAAAAGCCTTTCTTCGTTTCTGTTGAGATGTTATCCCCATCTCCAACCTTTCTTTTCTAAAGTCTGCGTGTGTGCTGAAGGGCAGCACTCTGAAAGTATAACCTTTTACACTCTGCTTTTTGAATTTATCAAATTATCTATTTTTAAATAGAACCTGCACACGTGTTATTCCTTTCATTGTTTGAGTCAACAAAGAAACACTGTTGTACCCAGGTCCTTATGAACTCTGAAAAGTTTAATGGTTGGAAAATATGTCATTTGAAGAGAAAAAGAGAATGTAAATGACAGCGAGCTACAGATCATTGCAGGATTAAAGTAATGTCATACTTCCACTTCTTATTTTTTCAGCTGCTCCAGTTTAGAGTCACCACAGTGGATCATCTTCTTCCATTTCACCCCGCCCCTGCATCTTCTTTTGTCATACCAACCCTCTGCATCTCCTCCTTTACTATAATCATGAACCTTCTCTGTGGTCTTCCTCTTTTCCTCCTGCCTTGCAGCCCCATCTTCAATAGCTTTTGTCCAATAGATAGATCCCCAATATCCCTCCTCTGCACATGTCCAAACCATCTCAACCTTGCATTTCTTACTTTCTGTCCAAATCACTCAATTTGAGCTGTCTCTCTGTTGTACTTATTTCTAATTCTGTCCATTCTGGTCCCCTTCAATGAAAATCTCAGCATTTTCAACTTTGCCACCTCCAGGTCTGCTTCCTGTTTTTTTGTCAATGTCTCCATCTCGTAAACCTTCATTTTCACTCTTGCTGACACTCATCGTCACCCACTCCACCCTGCCTGCACTCCCTTCTTCACTCCTTTTGTGCACTGTCCATTGCTTTGTATAACTGACCCAAAGTATTTAAACTCATCCACCTTTGCCACCTCTATTTCTTGCATCTTCACCATTCCACCTGCCTCCATCTTATTAACACACGTGTTCTGTCTTGTTTCTACTGACTTTCATTCCTCTTCTCTCCAGTACATACCTCCATCTCTCCAGGCACTCTTCCACCTGCTCCCTACTTTCATGACAGATCATAATGTCATCTGTGAACGTCATAGCCCATGGAGACTCCTGCCTGACCTTATCTGTCAACATGAACATGCCCATCACCATTGCAAAAAAGAAGGGGCTCAGAGCCGATCCCTGATGTAATCCCACCCCCACCTTGAACCCATGTGTCATGCCTACCGCACACCTCACTGCTGACTTGCTGTCCTCGTGCAACACTTTCACACACTTCTCTGCTATTCCTCTAATATCCTCAAACAATACCACAGGGCACCCTATCTTATGCTTTTTCGATATCCACAAAGACAGTGCATTGACTGATAAAGGAGAATAAAATCAGAAAGCAAGGTCAGAGCATAAGGAGCACCTAAGGGTGAAGACGCATATTGCTTTTATCTTGCATGCTCTACAGAAGACCGGAGAGAAAATAGCTTTCTAATTACTTATGAGAGATTTAGGCATAATTTTGGAGTTTCTTCTACTAAAGCAAATCAACCCAACAGAGATGCAGCCAGCTGTCTTTTATCCATATCCTCATGGGAGAATTAGATCCTTCAGCATAGTCACATTAAAATCCATATCGTCTAAGTGTTAACAGGTGCAGATGGAGACAGATAATTTCTCAGAGTGCAATATTAACACTGATTGACATGAACTGAGCACACAAGCATATTTCACATATTTTGACTATTGCATTGACATGAGTTCTGCAGTCTGATTTCTTTTCTTTGCTGCTCTATTCATCCTCCAGCTCCCTGTCACATTACATCTGTGGCGTTAGAGTCAAATATCTTTGATGACAAGAGTTACTGCGAACCAACTCATATAACTACATGAAAGTCTAGTCACATCATATCAATATATCCAGGCTGCTGGATTCCATTAGTGGAAGAACTTTGAGAAGCACTCACCATGCCTTCCTTACTAAAATAGAAATTTGCGTAACTTTAGAAAGTGACTAACTTTCTTCAAATGTGAACCACCAATGACTTTAATTTGATCTTCAAGTTTAATTCTACCACTACAGTGGAATATATAATAACGTAATAAGATTCAAAAATGTTTTCACGATTCATGCAGGATGGAGACGCAGAAATGTATCATATGCATGAAAAGCTATATGTAGTAATGCCCCAGTTTGTTACTTACCCTCAAAATTCTTAACATATTTTTTCTTGTTTCAATTTGTGCAGAGCAAAGGTATTTTTGTTCCTTGTGTTACCAGTCTTTATTTTAATCTAAGCTACATACTCCTGGTTCCAGCTTCATATTGATGTACAGACATGAAGGAAGCACAGAACCTATCACAACAAACCAGAATGTCAGGGGTGTAGAAGCTCATCACAAATCACAGGTTATTATCACATGTGATGTACAGAAAGAAATGAGAATGAAATGAGAAGTCAAGGAGGTCGCCATAGAACAACAGCCCTAGTTCCGGACACTGTTATGTCATAAATAAACCTAATGACGGCATTTGCGTATAGATGGCAGAAGGGAACACCCAAAAACTTTATGAGCATTAAAATTCAGACCAATCCTCTTAAAAGTAGCAATTCTTGTGAAAATAGAAAGGTGCTCATAAAATTAGAAATGTGACCTTTTGCGCACCTCCAAAAACTTTAGTCCGTTGATTTTTCTGAATCTTAATATTAATGTAAACCCATAAATGGTCCATGAACAAACTTGTTTGCTCTCACCACCAAACATTGCTGGCTTACTTGAATGCTTGATGTGCAGCTTGATTTTAGTCAAAATTAAACTGAAATGTACCTACTTTTTTCTTTTTTTTTGCTTTTATTATTGTTGTAATATTAATTAATCTGCACATGAAAAGAGTGGCCTACATAACTTCACAGCTACTCTGTTTCAAAGCAGGCCTAATCAGGCTATTAGAGATTTTTTCCTAATAACTTTTCTGTTTTGTTTGTCCTAAGAAATGACAAAAAAGTAATGCATTATTTAACATTTTAATTCCATAATTTCATAAATGCAAAAAAATCTTATTGCAACGGAGATGTAACTATAGGCCACTGAAAAGTAGTTACCTGTTTTAAAAATGTTAACTTTACACCCAGTTAGTAATGGTGATAGGGTAATCTATACTTTATAGACTGTGTTACCTTTATTAAGAGACTGAACTATGTTTTGCAGCTTCATCTAGATTTTTTGGTCAAAAATGGCTCTTTGGATAATAAAGGTTGCCAACCCTGCTCTATGAGGAGTGGTGATTTCTGTGAAATGTGGACGTCACAGTGCATGATGAGCTAAAAAACCAGCATGTGAATTTCCCAAAATGATTATTTGTTTACAGTACTTTTGACAATTTTTCAAATTTATGTTCATTGAATCCAGATCAGCTCTACCCTAAGCAAGATTACAGTTTTGAGTCTTCAGGATGGCAGACATCACCCTTCCTCCTTTACTCAAACTGTTGAATGCTCACTCTCAATCATTGCATCCTTTTTGTACTGCCATGGACAACGCACCAGGAAACACACTGCTGGAGCTCATGTAAACAACAACTTCAAAGACACAGTGCTTTTTGGAAGTCAAATAACAAGAGGGTTGTGAAGAAAGCCAGAAAGTGGATTTTGCTGAGTCATTAAAATGCAACTCAGCATCACAGCAAGTGTGCCAGCCATAAATAAGTGCATTTGGAAAGAAAACACATTCACTGATTTTCAGCTGACTCAAGGCAATGAACAGACAAATTACAAAAATCCAGGCTTCGGTATCACACCTGTCTGCTATACCAACTTTAAATGGTTGTAGGGTGGTATGAGGTACTTACAGTACTTGAACTAGAAACAAAGAAATATGCTGCAGTATAACAGTTCATTTCCACATTAGTTCCACATTATAACAGGCAAAAAAGCAGATAACAATGTACACTTTTAGGTGGGACTTTTGTGGGTGGCTAAAATCTGTTGCTGCCTTTGTTTTTTTTTACCTCTCTGCCTTCTGCCATCAGTGATGTATGAGTAAGTACTTAATATCAACACGCTTTAAAAAAGTGGAAGACTAACCATTACCAGAACTTAACTGCAGCAATTACAGTATAAGGCTAAACCAGAACGTCAGTGACGTAGTAGGTCATTCGGTACATGGTTCATCACAATTCAGAGGTTATTGTAGTGTGTGAAGTACAAAAAATAAGGTGACATGTTTGTTGTGACTGGCTGGCTGTATTGCACAAACTAATGTCAATTAAAATCTACTGTGAAGTCAAGGAGGCTCATGCACAATCACATCCAGGACAATAGCCCTAGTTATTGATTGGCTCTACCCCAGCTTATGGCAATATTATACTATAAATACTGTAAACCCAATGGCAGAGCATAGAGGGGCACATTCAGACACTCATTTTAGGAATGCTGCAATCTATTTCTTGTCGTAATTCTTGTGAAAATGGGTGCTTGTAACAACGAATTTCACCTTGACCTTGAGAACAGTTTGGGTGAAGACCCATTAGGTGATCATTGTGTACATTCCCTGATCAATACTCTAAGGGGAGTAGAAATGTTTATGAATTGTGGATGGATGGACAGATGGACAAGCAGATAGACAGACAGAGAGATAGACAGGTGAGGGATGTCTCACCATGTCACTAGGTCATCAGTCCTGTTGGATGAAAAATCATGCTGGTGCATACTTTTTCCATTTTAAACTAAAATGCTACAAGACAGTGGGAGAGACTGATTAAAAAGGTATGCAGATGTTTTTAAACTAAATTTTTGAAAGAAAAATGTGCATGATTTGTTTCGGCTGACAAGCCAGGCTGATAGCTTGCCTGCTGAAGTGAACTGACAGCATGTCAACCCAGTAAAAAATTCAAGAGAACTTTCTGCAAAACAAGGCACAGTGGAAATTTGATTTTAATTTAAAGTAAATGCTTGCCACTGTGGTTAAAAAAAAAGAACCAAGCTGTGCTGCAAAGAGGTCTGAGATGGATTGAGGTGGACACATTTGTTTTACTACAGTCACCATACTAGTCTCCAGGGCTGGACAAGGGTGCACTAATAATTACAATAAATCTTGGCTCATTAATGACGGCA
>VUQH01019176.1:1412-13022 GCA_015106775.1 Etroplus canarensis | reverse complement strand
AAGCACAGAGTCTTTACACCATTCTGTGTTTATATAAACACATACGCCTCCCCCGTGAGTCTTCCCGCTGAGGGCGGCATTTCTATCCATACGAAACACAGTTAGCCCGGCGAGCTGAATGGTGGCTCTTACTGAGCCATGTTTCCGTGAAAACAAGGACACAGCAGTCTCTGTACTCACACCGTGAATTTCGCTGGAGTCAGATGCAGTCCAGCTTATTGTCCAGTGAGCAGACATTGGACAAGATGATGGAGGGTAGCGCCGGCCGGGTAGGGTTTGTTTTTAGCCTAGCACGGACACCCACCCGCTTTCCGCGCTTTCGCTTCCTCGAGCACTGCTTGCGATGACTTCTGTCCTGGCCACCGGCATCAGGCAACGCAGAGGACTGAAGGTGTGGTCCACGTAGCAGGCCGAGGTCACGAAGTTTGGAGAGAACATCATTGTGGAGGTAAGTGACCGCATGGTCTCTTAGCTGAAGTATGGTCTGGCGGTTGTAAACATGGACACCGCTGTCTCTGATGTCCATGCATATAAGCACCATTTGTGGCTCCTGAAGTGGCCGTCTACATTTAAGAAACGCCGTTATGAACGCAAATACAGAAGATTTACAACAAGGTGCAAACCACTGGTGAGGAAGCTAAATGCTGCAAAACTAATAGGATGGTGCTTTACAGTGCAAACTGATAACTCAAAGCATACCTCAAGATCAACCCAAGAGTTTCTCAAGGTACAAACGGGATATTCTGAAATATATTCAGTATTCTTGAATGAACAGTCACCTGATCCCAACCCAGCAGCAGAGCATGCATTTCAGTTACTGAAGCAGTAACTGAAGGCAGCTGGAGTAAAAGCTTTCAGCCAAGTATTAAAAACAATCTTTTCATTTAAAATGTTAGTTTGTTACTTTTGAGCCTCTAAAAATGACTGTAATTCCTAAACAGTTAATACAATGCTTTTGTTAAACCCTTTCAATTCAAGCTGAAAGTCTGCACTTTATTTTAATTGTTTGATTGAAATCCAGCGTGACGGTGTACAGAGTTCAAATTACAAAACTTGAGCAACTGTCCAAAACCAAAAACGTGATAACTGCATGTTAGCTCTAGAGCGTAAAGATGTGTCTATTTCATATAAACAGTAGGGGCTAAAAACAAACTCCAAATACAAGCGTGTGCAGTGGATCTTAATACACGTTTGGTTTTGGCAATCACATTCAAACTGATCCGATATGCAGTTGTGTATTCTACTATACCCATGTTAGCCACATTTTTCAGTGTAAACTCTGATATTGACATGCTCTCTGCCTCCAGAGCTCCCTATTGACTAGACCTTGCCATTTCAGAGTCAGCATCGGGTTATTAAGTTCGGTGTGACTAAGCTCCAAATCTCCTCAATACATTCCTTTGGTCCCACTTACCAGTCATTAAACTGCTGATTGGACTAAACATTCAATAGAATTAATATTGCAGGACTGTTGCTTCATACAATTTTAAAGTCTAGGAGTAAAGAGCAACTCAGGAAGCATCACCTAAAGCAGTGATGCAAACTGCTACGCTCTCGGCTGACCAAGTCATATTTTGACTTTGAGATATCAAATTTTCTTTCAACTTTAAGATTGGTACAGACATTGAAGCCAAAGCATTCCACATTAAAAACAGGCAGTTGAAGTGGTGCGTACATCTGGAAAGAGACCAGAGAGCAGAGATTATGTACCTCAGCTGGCTGTGAAGCAGTATCCCTTCCAAAGAGCTATGGGTGGTCTTGGCAACTCTGGCTAGACTGCTGGCCCTGCAACCAAGAAGTGAACTAGGGATGGAGGGCTGGATGGATGGAGGGATGGATTTTCTATAATCAATCTGTCGCCTCTTTGACCCTAATGTATTTTAAGCTGTAAAGTGTGGAAAGGTTAGTTCAAACTGGGTTTTTTATAACAGGTTCCATACGCAGGCTACTTACAGTGGAACAAATATTAGCATTTTGAATTCTCTCAGAATCAGAATAACAGTCAGAAGTCTTTATTAATCCCAGCGTGGAAATTGCATTTTGTTAAAGACACCCAGTTAGATATAAATAAATGTGAATCTGAAATGCAGAGAAATGAAGAATAAAATATTTATATGGTTTAAAATACACCATATATGTACAAAGGTATTGGAAACACCACTTAATTATTGAACTCCGGTGTTTCATTCAGTATAAAATCAAACACCTAGCCATGCAGTCCGCATTCACAAACATTTTTTTTTTAAGACCTGTCCTGTCTGGCAGCATTAGCAAGCAGAATCATTGTCTGAATGCTTTGTTGTGCCAAACATTTGATTTGCCAAAAGGAGTTCTATAAGCTCTATAGGCTCCTCTTGTTAATACATTTCTTTCTTTATTTATTTTTTTTGCCAGAGCAGACAGGTAGGGAAGAGAAAAGAAAGAGAAGAAGAGAAAAGAGAAAAAAAGAGGAAGAGTGCACATTTGGAAACCAAGCACTTCATCTGTAAAGCGCATACTGCAACTGAGAGAAGAAAAGCAGACATAGGATACATAAACATACAGTACAATCATACAAACGTACACATATGAATGTGTGAGTGTGTGTGTTCGTCACAGAATGTACTTAGCCTTGAGGGTGGCACGCCGCTCCCGTACTACCCAGAAGCAAATCAGACAGAGGCAGGCCCGGGGGACCCAGGTCATCCGCAGCTCCCGCGGGGGGCAGGAACCCAGGCCACTCATCCCCATGGCAGCCACGCACCCACTCCAGCAGGGTTTATGAAAGAATGGGTCGTTCTAAAGAGCTCACTGAGTTCATTCATGAGATGGGATGTCATTGTCAAGTCAGTTCCTGAATTTCTTCCCTCAGACATACCACAATCAAGTGGAAGTGATGATATTGCAAAGTGAAAGCAGATCACAAAGTTGTAGAGAAGGGTTGCTGAGTGCTGAGGCACAAAGTGTGTAGTGCAGAGTTCCAAACATCCTCTAATACTGAGATCAGCCAAAAAATGTGCATGGCACTGGTTTTCATGACTGAGCAGCTGCATGCGAGCCTTACATACCAAACATAATGCTGAACGTCAGGTAGAGCCACTGGACTCTAGACCAGTGGAAACACTTTCTGTGGAGCCACGAATTATGCTTGTGTACCTGGCAGTCTGATGGACCAGTCTGGTTTTGGAGAATGCTATTAAAACGTTACCTGCCTGACTGCACTGTCCCAGCCGTAAAGTTTGGTAGTAAAGGGATAATGCTATGGGGTTGTTTTTGAGTTTAGCCTGGGCCCGTTAGTCCCAGTGAATATAATCCTTAACGCATCAGCTTACCAAGTTTGTGGGACATTGTGGTAAAAGTTTGGGGAAGGCCCTTTTCCTGTCTACCATGACTGTGCCCATAAGGGCACAAAGGAAGGTCCAAAAAAGCACGGCTGAATGAGTTTGGTGTGGAAGAACTTAACTGGCCCACAGAGATCCCTGACCTCAACGCCATCCAACACCACTGGGATGAACTACAAAGGAGACTGCAAACCAGGATCTCTCACCCACTATCAGTAGTTGACCTCACAAATGTTATTCTGGATGAATGGGCAAAAATTCCCACAGACACACTCCAAAATCTTGTAGAAAGCCTCCCAGAAGAGCAGAAGCTGTTACAGTTTTAGATTTATGATGGGATGTCATAATAGTTCCTGTAGGTATAATGTGTACTTTTGTCCATAGTGTAAATCTAGTTTATATCTACATATGTTTTAAGGAAAATAAACAGCTACATCAATAATTGCCATGGCTCTAACACAAGGAGGCATAACATTTTATTTCTGAGGTTCAGACTGAAAGATGGAGTAAGCTGATGGACACACATTAGATAAATGAATTGAGGTTATGATGAAAATATTACATAAAACCCACTTAAATGTTGTAACAACATTATAATGAGCCTAGATCGTGCCAATTTTCTAATGTGCACTACTGCACAGGTCACTGATGAAATACATTTCACTGGGATTGAGTCTGAACTGCAGTATAGCCTCACTGTCATCATTTGTTCCATAATTTAGTAACATAGCTGCCTCTGATTCATAAGTTGGGGGTTGTTTTGATTTCCTTTTAGGACAATGCAGACCTCTTCTGGCCCTCAAGCTATATTTTACCCATGTGTGCTCCAACATATAGGAAATTTAACACAAACAGTGAACTTCCTTACAAATTACACATTGCAACTTATGATGCATGAAACAATTTTTGCTTAACGTAATGAATACATATGTAAAATAAAATTAGTTGTAGTTATGATTAGTTATGTAATGAAAACAAAGTTAATATATTCAATAACAATGAATAAACAGCTTAAAAATGTAATAAGTTACAATGCATAAACATGATGGATAAAGAGCTTAAATAACTAAAACAAGAATGGACAGTTAAACTTACTAAAACTCATAGGTAAATAATTGAAACTGACAGCTTTGCCACTCAGTGTGAGCAGCACAACTGCAAACTCAACTTAAGCAGCCAAAATAATGTTAATTAAATCATATGATAAATATTGTAGTAATATGAAAAAAAAAAATCAGGTAGTGTTGAATCATTTGCTAGGATGAGTCCAATCAGGTCAGAAACTGCTGGATTATTATTTTCATCACTATTTAAGCAGAAATTGAAGCAAAGATGCTCAACACTTCAAATTTCAGCTTTTAAATTGAGTGGATTTGCCGTTTCTGACCATATCAGAGTCATATTAATCAAGTGATAGTCAGAGGGGCCAATTTCCACACCGTGTTTTTGATGTTACTTTAGCTACTATACATACTTTTATCCCTCAGTGCAGGAATTCTCTTTTTCTAGTGCAGACCAGCAGGGCACACAGTGGGGTAAAAGACACACTGTCTTTTTGGGACACTATGTGAAGTCTTGCTGAATTGTGGACTGGCCACCACCTTTAACTTGGCAGAACAATTAAAAAACAGAGTGAAGCACTTTTACACAATTTCCTTATCACTGACTGCGGCCTTCGGCTTAAAATAGCATAATACCTAATGCAGTATCCAATAAACAAGTTTAATAAACATTTTTAATTAACTGTGCAGTGCTGAGTCCCATCTTTTATTTATCATCAAGTACCTGCAATTTATGAATTCTGCAGCTGGACACACCCTCTAAAGACCTGACTACAGCATGAGTGGAAGAAATGATAAGGAAAACTGACTAAGGTGAATAGTTTTCAATTTGAATAAAACAAGAAATTGCAGGTTTTATTAAGCTTCCAGTTAGTGGAAAAAAGGTGTGTGTATGTACTTTCGGCTGCTCCCTTGTATTTTCCCCAAAGGGGACGCCACAGTAGATTAATTCACAAAAGGTAACTAATAGATATTTACAGCATAAGCACTTAAACTCATGGTACCACTCAAGTATTTACATATTTTACCCACTTTCTACAGAAGCCACCCTCAGCTCATTTCT
Organism: Etroplus canarensis; assembly: GCA_015106775.1. Lineage (NCBI taxonomy): Eukaryota > Metazoa > Chordata > Actinopteri > Cichliformes > Cichlidae > Etroplus > Etroplus canarensis. The sequence continues at coordinate 7,578 of VUQH01019176.1, read as the reverse complement.
AGACAGATGAATCTTTACCTAACAATTGTTGTGATTTGGCAGTATATTGAATTTTAGATGTCCAATTTTGCATTACGCTAGATGCTGCCAATAATATGGATACCAACACTGCCTGACCAAAAAAAGTCCAGGGATTGAATTAAGCTAGTAGGTAAGAGTTTTTCGGCTGGCATCAGGTTATATAAACCTAACTGATGAGGTGAGCAGCTTCTCATTTTTTTAAACAACCATGTCGAAAGACATATCCCCTGGTTGTGTAAAAGATGTTATTCTGTTTTAGAAGGTCAACTCATTGGACCGAATCAAGTAAAGAAAAAGAACTCAGGAAATACTACATAATATTACATGAATATTACATATTACATAAATACGACACTGGGGGCGGCAGTGACTCAGTCCGTTGGGACTTGGTTTGGGAACCAGAGAGTCACAGAGGGATGCCGGTTCAAGACTCACTCAGAGCACTATATGTGTGCAGACTGGAAAGCCGGAACAAGAAATGTTGCCAAGCACTGGTTCAAGGCCCACATGGACCACTATATATACAGGGTGGACTGGAGAGCTGGAGAGGTGTCAGTTTACCCCCTGAGCACTGCTGAGGTGCCCTTGAGCAAGGCACTGAACCCCCACATTGCTCCCCTGGCACCTTTCATGGGTTGCCTTCTTGCTCTGTCACCTCTCTGCCAATGCATGCCTACTAGTGCTGGGTGTGTATATTTCAGACTTGCATGTAGAACTGTATATGTATAACAACAACAGAGCGTAGAATTTGAAATTTCCCCAGTTGTGGGATTAATAAAGGGTTGTCTTTCTTTTTTTCTTTTTCTTTTCTCACCTGCTCACAATTAGACATCTTAATGTGAACTCATCCAAACTGATATTATTTGAATATTCTGTGGATTTTTCAATCTTTCAATTATGTGTTACATTGCAGCCATCAAATTATACATTTTTGTATATTTACAAAATGCAGTTAAGTGGTTAAGTAAAACTACTGAATTTTTTTGTGCGTTTGTCAATAAAGTAAAGCTTTGTGTGACTGAACATATCACAGATTTTAGTTTTTATTGCATTTTGGAAAATATCCCAGCTTTTCTGGAAATGGAGTTTTTTCCATCATAATACAGTTGATATTATCTCACAAATTTTCAGTTTATGACAACAGATACAGAAATTGTATATATAGATTTATTTCATGTGTTTCTTTGTTTTACTCTACAGATGGGTCTATAAGTAAAATTAAAGCTGAAAGTCTGCACTTCAGTTACATGTTGTTTGTTTCCTTTAAAATCCATCGTGGTGGTGTGTAAAAGTGTTACTGTCCAAATACTTATGGGCCTAACTGTAACTGTTCTATCCCACCACACAGATGCCCCATCTTGTTTCAGGGTTGGAATCCTATGCACAGTGTACATGCAGTATTCATTAATGAGACTCAGGAGCCAAAAGTAATGATGAATTTCTCCAGTTTCTGTCAATTCATAACATAAAAAATGTAACTGCAAATTTTTTTGCCTTTCAGCAAGGGCACTGAATGCCATCAGCTGTTCTCATGTTTGTTATATTCAGCTCATTCATCCTTATACATGCCACTTTGTTTAATCTGTAATTACTAACAGCTAAGTAGAAAAAATTGTTTACATCAGGCTTTGACCCTACTGTGGCTTTATCTATTGACGTGTTAACAATGCATAAAATGGCTGCACATGTACTACAGCAAAACTGAACATTAGCACCAATACAGCTGACTGTATCTGAACTTTAAGTGTCACGTTGTAAAAATGAAATTGTTTTAAAACAATTTATGATGCAGAAATATTTTTATTGCACTGGAGGAATTCAGGGCAATGAAAGGCATCTGCCATTGACTGAGAGATAATTTCTGCATCAAAACAGCGACACAGAGACACAAAGCATCTGTGATATTTGAATCGATGTGAGACAAGAAGGGTGACAGAATGCAAGAAATCCATCCTCAAATAGTCCTGCTCTTAAAGATAAACAGACATTTATCTTCCCCACACTTTTCACAATCTATCCAGTGTTGCAGTGAAAATATCAGATGTATTTAATATTCACTGCAGATCTTATCAGTCCCCGAGACAGTTGGTGTGGTTAAGATTGAGTCATAACAGCACCTGACACCCAGTGCCAATCATTGGCTTCAACCAAGCCTCTCTCCCAATTGTCAGAAAAGAAGAGTGGTGTAAATCTTCTGGATAATGCTCTACTCTGTCGCAGGAAGAAAGCTTTAGTGACAAACATGAGAAGAGGAAGACGTCCTAGCTGATTTAGAGTGAGATAGGCAGCTAGACATCAAATGAGAAACTGAGACAAAGACAAATTCTCATAGCTGAGCAAGAGAAGGAGAAAATGAGCAACAAAAAACCACTAGAGGTATTTCAAAGTTTCAAACACTTTTTACTTACAGAGAATAGAGTTGTTTATATGTTAAAATGTTCTGGAACTCACTCAGATTCGATGACACAGCGTTTTGCTGCCGCTGATATCAAAGAAAACAACAGCGGCTGCCAGGCGGCAAATTGCGGCTGCTAACAGTTTGTGACAGGAGTGGGAGGAAAGGAAGAACGAGAGGAGGAGTGAAAGCTAAAATAGGATTCCTGCAATTCAGGCTTTTGATGTGTGGCAGTGAAGTGGAAGTAGAGAAGAGGTGTTAACAGAGAAAAAAGGAAGGGATTTAGGATAGAAGGAGAAAGAGATAATGAAAGAGTGGCAGGTGAAGGAGGGGAAGGGATGAGGGAGGTAGAAGCACTTAGGGTGAATAAGGTGATGAGAGTGAGAGAGAGCGTGTGAAGACTCATGTAAGTGCAGAACTCAGAACCTGAATTTTGTGACTGGCTTTGTGGTTCTGTGCCATTTGTTGTAGCTAACACAAAGACAGATGTCTTCCAACAACAACTGCCCTCAGAAACACATATAAAGTCTCTTCATGGTTTTTAGACATGCAGATTTCTTTAGAAAAAACTTTTTATGCTTTAAAAGTGAAGAAGAAATGGCTGATCGGCGTGAGAGAAACCCAAAACTCAACAGAAAAGCTTGTCAGACTGCGAGAAACAGTGTTTAAGACAAGTGATCTCAGAGGAACTGTAAAGATGATGCCAACATTTTTTTTAAAAAAGCATCTTATAAAGTGTAACTGCTAATGTACTTTTGCACTATGTTTGAGTGCCCTGTTGACTTTCTTGTTTTTGGCATATTAAAAGGAATCCATCTCTGTAAACATGACAAAACAAAGCAGCACAGCCAAACACACTGTGTGATCCTTGTTTTATTATTTATGATGTTTTGACTGATAACCTCACACTTACCTTTAACCTGTTCTGAGCTTTGCATCTATTTGTAGTATATAAAAATCTGCTTTCTCTATCTGTCTTGCCTTCAGGTAAAAGTAATGGTGCGGGTTTGCCCAGTTTCTCAGTCTGATGCAGCTGAATCTAGTTCCTTTCTCAAAGTGGATCCTAGGAAGAAACAAATCACCATTATGGACCCTTCAGCAAATCAGACACAAAATGCTGCCTCTCATAAAAGGGCCGGAGCCAATCAGGTCCCTCCAAAGATGTTCACCTTTGATGCTGCGTTCCCCCCTGATGCCTCACAGGTAAGAGAAAAATGCAATTTTGATATAAAATTTTGCACGATAGAGTTCTGTTAAAACTACTATAACTATACACAAAATTATGGACTTCACCTTCGTGGTAAGAAAGTGGATACCATGCTCATGTCTGTACCAGAACCAGCAGCTGGCTGATTGAGCATAAAGAACGAAAGCAGGGGGAAACGGCAAGAATTCATTGTGCCCAGTCAATAGTATTTGTGTATTACCCATGAAGCCCAAAACTGCTGTTTTTACATTCAAAGATGTGCTATGTTTATTTAAGAGCTTTAGAAGTGTTGGTATCACAGACTATATATAAAAATGGACTTTGCCACCTTGATGTCACCCATTGGCTTCTGAACTTCACAGTTTGTTAGCAATTTGGCTGCCACCATGTTGATTTTTGGAGCCAGATTTAACCATATTCAGAAGAGTGAATGGAATGCTAAAGATTCAAGATTCAAGAAGCTTTATTGTCATTTCAACCACATGTAGCTGACGCAGAACATAGTGAAATGAGATAACGTTTCTCCAGGACCTGGTGCAACATAAAGATCAAATATGTAAAAAAACAAACAAAAAAAAAAACACAGAGCTAAGACTAAGACATGAAAGTAGGACTGATGTTTTTTTCCCCCGAGCCACAAAGGTAGCAAGACTGATTAAAATTTATGGTTGCAACCATATAAAATATGGAAATTTCTTAGACCAAAACAGGGTTACAAATTTCTTAGATATGCTCTACCATAGCAGGCCACTTTTGTCAATTATTGAAAAAAGCAGTAAAAAAATGTTTATTCCAGAAAGCATCAACACCACAAACATGGTAAAGAGGTCTAGTTCAGTGATTCGAATGAGTGGAAATGAAATAAAAATAGGTAATTAAGAAAAAAAAATCATTCCCTACAGTTGAGAAACTGAAATTATCTAAAAAGACCAAAACTGTTTTTAGCCTGACTATGTACAGGTTAGTTTCATGACTTAAGTTAAGGATTTTAACTTGAGTCTATGGGGACTGATTTGCTTTTTGGAACCAGCCTTATGTGGTAATTAGAAGAACTGCAGTTTTTGGCACTTCCACATTTGCTTTATTTTTCAACCCCAGAGATCACTATTTTTTTGGGATCTATATTTTTGTGACTTTGTATGAATCCAAACTAGAAGTTTCCCCCTGGATGCAGTCTTTGTGCTAGGATAAGCTAAAACGCTGTTGGTTCCTGAAGACATCTATGAAAGCTGAACACAGTATTATTGACAATAGTTAGGAAGATGCCCATCATTGCCTGCACACCAAAGTTTGATATTATTTTAAAACTGGCAAAACTAAGCTCTTGTGCCAATGTGAAGATTATACTTTAACTTATTTCTGGTTCACGTGACTTTTTTATTCCTCTCTCTGCCTGTGCTAGGCGGAGGTGTGTGCGGGAACAGTTGCAGAGGTTATTCAGTCAGTGGTGAATGGAGCAGATGGCTGTGTCTTCTGCTTTGGACACTCCAAGCTGGGTAAAACTTAACACACACACACAAAAGAGCATGTGTGGCTTGTGAGTCATCTTTAGTGTGTGTGTGACCGTCAGTGTGTCGGCCCTTCACTTGGCCATCGCTCCACTAGCCCTCATCTATCAGAAAGAGAAAGAAGAGGATTAGTGTCTGCTGAAGCTGAAAGCATTCTCCGTCTGCACTGCCTGTGTTTCTGTCTTCCCTTTTCTCTCACTAATCCTTCTGAAGCTGGTTTTCAGAGAAGCTCTTTTAAAGAGGGTCAAGGCCCCTTACTGCATACTGCAACATGTCTGATCCCAGACATGCATGGGACAAACAAAGACCTACCACAAACACACAGACACACAGACAGGTTCATCGACTCTGGGTCAGCCCCTGTTGTGTTTATCCTTGTAAATACAAGCTGCATTATCCCTTTTCGGTTTGTGATCCTGATACTTTTAGCAAGATTTTCTAAGTCTCCTTGAACTGCTGAACAGGACGAGAGCAGAGAGCTAAAATGTGACAGCTCGACAAGGAACATAATGTGAATGGTTGAGCCATTTACATAGCGATGAACTTTCATCCAAAAACCAATTTGCAAACCAGTCTTTTCACGTTATTAAGCAAAATATTACCAAATCTGAAAAAACTGTTGACTCAACTGAAACCATTATTGTTTCCTTATCTGTCTGTCAGCAAGAGTACATAAAAAACATTCAGCTGAATTTTATGTGAAGAGGTGGGGTATGGGCAAAGGGAGAACCCCTTAAATTTTTGTGCACATCTGGATAGTGTTATATAAAATGGCAAAATAGAGCAAGTGACCTTCAGTTGTATTTTACATTTCTCCTCAATGGCTATGTATTCTTTGTATAATTATACCTCTCAGAAGAAAGTCAGGATATATTATGGTTTTGACCTGGTCATGCTGATGCCGCCACCTCTTAGAGATTTGCAATGTTATCGGAATAACTCATTACAGATTTGGAGAAGCCTTACCAAACTTTGAAGGTGTATACCCCCAGATGAGTAGTAGGTTGACATTTTAGTGTAGCTCTCTGGCCTAAA
>VUQH01019164.1:1863-19890 GCA_015106775.1 Etroplus canarensis | reverse complement strand
GTGATTTTTCTTTTGTTTTTTTTTTTTTATTAAAAAAAAAAATTAAAAATATATAAAAAAAAAAAAAAAAATATTTTTTTTTTTTTTTTTTTTTTTTTTTTTTTTTTTTTTTTTTTTTTTTTTTTTATATTTTTTTTTTTTTTTTATTTTTAAAAAAAAAAATTTAAAAAAAAAAAAAAACAAAATGGAAAAAAAAAAAAAAAAAAAAAAACCTAAGCGATTGTAGGGAGTCAGACAGAGCACTAAAGTTTACCTGGCTCCATGTTTTAGTTCATCTGTTGTTTTGCTGTGAGTAACATCCAGTTATTTTCATGGAGGTGTGCAATGTCATCATTGTAACTTCACACTTCTCATTGTCAGTTAACCCCTTTTTTTCACAAAGTACAAGCAGACTTAATTTTTGACTTAGCAGGTCACATTATATTCTTGTTTGTGCAATTCCTGGATCTCTCTGACAAAACAAGACAAGCAGCATAGAAGAATGGGTGTCACTCCACTGGAAAGAGGTTAATGACAGTAAGGTGTATGAAAATATGGGTTGTTACTTACAGCTTGCTGTCGTTAGCCTGCTGCTGGCCCTGCTGGCTCCCATGGGATGTGCTTACAATATTACCCACACTCTTTCCTGTCCCACCTGCTTTTTTCTCACATCACGTAAGTAAATTCTGCCTGAAGATATAGAGTCTGAGGGCACCTTTGCTGTTCTGTTATGTTGCATGCCACTACATTGTGCTGCCACAGCTTCCTCCATCACTTTGACCTTCTGTACTAAGCGTTTGGTGCTGTAAGCTGAGGTTTATTTTTCAAATGTGGGTTCATTAGTGGAGGATTAGTTCTCTTATGCTCTGCAAAACTCTGTGATATTTTCCCAAAAAAATTATATTAGAGTTTGTTTGCATGGATTATAATGTGTTCTAATTTTTATGCAAGTATCTCTGGTTCAAATGCATAATTCAGGCAACAAAATTGCTGCACTGTACTTTCTGTTTCTTCCACAAGCACAGATATACATTAGTGTTAATTCTATGTAAATGATTTATGTTTACAAAATAAATGCACAGTTACAAATGTTCCTCACACTGCACACATATGAACCAAACAAAGGGGATGTATTGCCTAAACCTCAAAAAATATTTTGTTGGAAAAATAACTGAATACTTTTGGCACCTAAACTTAACCAATCAACTGAAAAAAAATGTAAACAAAAAAAATGTAACTGAAGTTTGTAGAAAGAATGTGTATCACAACATCAATGACATAGTAGCTCATCTAGCTCAGTCCATCACAATTCACATGTTAGTGTAAGGTGTGAAGTACAGAGAGAAAGTAATAAGTTCTCTTGTTACTCGTTGGCTGCATTGCGGAAAAAAAAAAAAAAAAAAGAAAATTAAATCCACTGGGAAGTCAAGGAGACTCACAAACAATTATATCCAGGACAATAGCCAAAGTTCTTGACTGGCCCTAACATAGCCTAAGATTAACTGCAGCATCTCTGTATGGACAGCAGAGGTGCGCATGGAAACACTCATTTTATAAATATTATAATTCAGATCAACATTTGTTGGCGTACCGATTCTTGTGAAAGTGAAAATATGTCCATAAATGACAAATATGAACTTGACCCTGAGAACAGTTTAGGGGAAAACCCATTAGCTGATTGTTGTGTGTTAAGTTTGATTAAATTCTGAGCAGTAGTCATAATAGTAGTGAAATGCGGACAGACAGATTGAATTAGGTCATTGGTCCTTTGGCTAGATGAGCTAAAAATTATCATGGGGATCTTTAACTGTGGAGTTAACTGGCTTATGTTACCTTCAACCTATTCATAATCTAAAACTAAAATTTTTCACCTTTTGTAGGTAAAAATTTGTTTCCACACTAAGATAAAAAAATCATTAGTATTTCACAAGCTGCAGCGAGACTGTACTGCATTAGTGAGTGGTACTGACATGTAATATATCTGTTAGGCTCTAGTAAACTCATGCCTAATGAGTTGCAATGATAACTTGATTTTCTCATTAGTCACTCTTTGCTTTTTATGTGTACTACACTTTTCATTTATCAGTAACTCTTATATGAAAACAGCAGTACACTTTAGGATGTTCTTTCCTGTGATTAAGAGCACTTCAGTACCACTGACAACTATTTCTCATACCTACTGTATCGCCAATATGTCATGTAACTTTCACTTGGGTGTAGCATTTGTTAAGAGCACCATTTCATCCCAAGGTGTCAGTACAGAAACTAAAACTTGGTGAAACTATAATTCAGCACTCCATAATCCTGTGAGCCTTTCAGACCATGTTGTCAAACCTCTCACTATTAAAGGGACCCTGTATGTGTCAGTTTGCCTTTATATGCTTTGCTTGATGGAGTAATTTAGTGAAAAAATGCTTGCCACTTCCAAGCTGACTGGTCAATACGGCTTGGAGACAAATCTGAGCGGACAGCATTTTGACACTTATGACTGCAGTGGAGCTATAGCTCATGGTACAGCAGTGCCACCTAATTCCCAGTCATGACCTGAGCATACAGAGACAACAGGGGTTGGAGGACTGTCATTGCCAGCCATGCACCACGCAGTATCTCCACATAACGAGCAGTGGTGGGTTGCTTGTCTCCAGACTAGTGAATGTTTCTGGCCTGGCCTCAAAAGTCAGTTAGAGTGGTGACAGGGCTTGAGGCTACTGGATGAATGCCTGAGCAGCTGCTGTGACCCCACGTGTTTGACAGTTTTCTTTTCCTGCAGAGGAAAAAATAGGACATGTGAAGCTGGGCATATGAGATCCTTTAAGACTTACTTCAAGAGGCAGCATGGTGATCTGTGTGTAGTATACAAGTAAACGTGCTCTCAACACAATGGCAGATGACAACAACAACAACAACAAAGAATCTTGTTCTGTTTGACCATGCTCAGAATTAATCTTGATGCCAATAAGAAGCGATTGCGCATAGCGGTGCTGTGCATAAAGCATCAGAAAAACAGAGAAAAAGTGACTGGATCATCCTGTAACATAAATCAGATAAAATGACACTGGGAGTGTTAAGGTGACTGTGTACTCAGAATAAGAAAAAAAAGAAAAAAAAAAAGAGGAACAGCGTCAGGTTATGAGCACTCTAAAACTGACTGGTGGACAGGAGAGGAATGTCAGATCTCCAGGGAAATGCATATAGAAGCTATAGTGAAAAATTAAGAACAGCAAGTATCACTGTTTTAGAAGATAATACAATAAATATTGCATAAAAACCTCGAAACTTCTAGGTTCTTAAAGTTCCTGAACACAACCTCATTTCAAAGCTTGAATTTCTCAAAAACCATCAAATTGTACACGACCTAATTCTAAATAAGCCCTAATCAAAGTTTAGAGAACAAAAACATCCTCAAGTATGATTTATTAAGAGTTTAATACTGAGTTAATATTCTTCATCCGTATTTTGGTGCATGACTGAACTCACAAACAACCACTGAAAAATCTAATTTTGATTCAAATTGTGATTGAGTTTTGATTCATGCAGAAAAATAAATGATCCTTTATGGAGAAAAAAGCTCATGAAATGACCATAACTGTTATAGGCAGATAACTATGTTTACATATGTGAGGCTCATATTGCAAACCTGGCAGAGAAAATAGGATTCTTAGAAGATTAGATTAAACAACATCATGTTTATACACCACTGCAAATATATTTTATAAAAATATCTATTATCTAACTATCAAACATGTCTTATAATATTTTGATTATCTGTAATGAAGGGCTAGAGAACTGATTAAATATCTTTAATTAATAACTTGTTATAGCTTGGTGTATGATGTTTTTATTTTGTTATAATATACTACATAAAATTGTTGCATCAGTTAATTAAATACTCCTTGCTAGTACTGGTTTGGACCATGTTTTGCATTTAAACCTGTCTTAATTCATTGTGACTTAGAATCAACAAGGTTGTGGAAACATTCCTAAGAGATTTTAGTCCATATTGACATGACAGCATCACACAATTGCTGCAGCTTTGTCAGCTGCACATCCATCCTGCTGGAAGCCACCATTAGAAGATGGGTCCACTGTGGTGATAAAGGAATGGACAATATCAGCAACAAATCACAGGCAGGCTGTGACCCATAAACAATGCTCCGTTTGTACCAAGGGCCCCAAAGTATGCCAAGAAAATATTTCCCACACCATTCCACCCCCAACACCACCACCTTGAACCACTGGTACAAAGCAGGATGCATCCATGGTTTCATGTTGTTTATTTCAGATTCAGACCTTACCATATGAATGACACAAAAGAAATCAAGACTCAGACCCGGCAATATTTTCCAGTTTTGTATTGTCCAATTTTGGCAAGCCCGTGAAAACTGTAAACAATTCCCTTCCTGGGATTAATAATTCTTCTTGTGATTATGATTCTTTAGCCTCAGTTTCCATTCCTTAGCGGACAGGAATGGTACCCAGTGTGGGCTTCTGCATTTACTTCCCAAGCATCAAGGCTTGATGTGTTGTGCATTCAGAGATTCAAGATTCAAGATAGAGTTTAGTGTCATTTCAAACCACATTTAGCTGACGCAGAACATAGTGAAATGAGATAACGTTTAAACATATAGACATAATATAAACATATAGACATATGACAGGAGGGTTTTTTTTCCACAGTTTAAAATTGAAGTTAAAAAAAAATAAAGTGCAACGTGTGCAACATAGTGCAGTAGTTACAGACAATGCAAAAGAACAGTCAACAACGACAAGAACAAAACCCTTTTTCATCTGACCCAGATGAACATGGTGCCAAAAAAAAAAAATTGTGCAAAAACAGTACACAAGAAAGGCACAATGAAGAGACAACACAAGACACTAGCACTGAAAGAAAAAGAAGTGATGTGCAGTAGCAGCAGTTGAGGTAGTGCAGATCGTGTGTGTGTGTGTGTGTGTGTGTTTGTGAGTGAGTGAGTGAGTGAGTGAGAGAGACAGGGTTTATAATGTTTATAGTGTTGCGCAGTTCTGGGTTTGTGTGTGTGGATGAGTGTGAGGGGGACTTTAGTGTAGTTCAGTCCTGGGTGATTGAGGAGCCTGATGGCTTGAGGGAAGAAACTGTTAGACAGTCTGGTTGTGAGGGCCCGAATGCTCCGGTACCTCTTCCTGGATTGCAAGTGGGTGAAGAGTGTGTGTGAGGGGTGTGTGGGGTCAACCACAATGCTGTTAGCTTTGCGGATGCAGCGTGTGGTGTAAATGTCCAAGACAGAGGGAAGAGAGATTCCAGTGATCTTTTCAGCTGTCCTCACTATCCGCTGAACATTGTCTGGACATTGTTCTAGAAGGCTTGGTGTTTGTTCAAATGCTGCCATGGTCTCTGTAAAAAGAAGATGCTTTCTCCTGGCAACAAACCCTTCCAAACCAGCCATACTTGTTCAGTGTTTTTCTGCCATTTGTACTCTCATGAATGTTAACATCTAACATACCAGCTAGGGCCAGTACAGTCTAAAATGTAGCTCTTTTTTTTTTTTTTGCAAGGTCTGGCCTTGGTGTGAATTTGCTGGGTTGTTCACTCCTGGGAATATTGACAGATTGTCTTAACACACACCTGCACACATAGTCAGAACCGGCAGGGACAGTCTGAACAGTTAGGACAAAGCATTTTGCTTCCATGCAGTGCCATCTGCAGCTTCATACTTCTGTTCTTGGCTGTCTGTCCTAGGGTGGACAATTGTGAGTCATCATAGTTGTAAAAATTATTTAAAAAATTATCTGAATTATTGCAGCCTTAGTGTAAGGTCTGCTCCAGCCAGTCTTTTCTGAACTGCTGAAGACTTGTGAGTTTTTATTCTTATTCTTTACTTTTTTAATTATTAATTCTAGAGTTTAAATACCTAGGATCAACCATCCGAAGCTCAAGAGAGTGCACAACAGAGACAAAGAAGAAAGTGCAGACAGAGTGGAGCTGGTGGAGATGAGTGTCAGGGATGCTTTGTGTAGTGTGTAGTGTGGAATGGTGGAGCTGGAAGTGGCAGGATTGAAGATTCTGAGATTTTCACTGGGAGTGACCAGGATGGTACAGGATTAGAAATGAGTCCATCAGAGAGACGGCTCAGGTTGAGATGGGGACATGGCTCAGGATGGACAGAGGATGTATTGGATATTCATTGGAAAAATGATGTTGGAGATGGAGCTGTCAGGTGGGAGAAGAAGAGGAAGACCACAGAGGAGGTTCATGGATGTAGTGAAGGAGGACACGCAGAGGGTTGGTGTGACAAAAGAGGATCCAAAGCATAGGGTGAGATGGAGGCAGATGATCCACTGTGGTAACCCCTCATGGGCATAGCTGAAAGAAGACGAAGAACTTCTTTCTGAAGCCTCTGAAGACTGATTTGTGGGAATTCCATGATATAAGCAGGTTCAGAAATGAACAAGCCAACCTGTCTGCCACCAACAGTTAAGCAACAGCAAAAGCCACTGAGGTCTGACAGAAGCTCCTGACATGTACCACAGGACTCTGTCCACTGTATTTGGCTGGTTCCTAATATAGCGCTCAGTGAGTTTATATGTACTCTTTTTGTAAAGTGTTTCAAAACGCCAAACTTAGCTGTGGTGACTGTGTTTTACTGTCAGAAAACTTTGCAACTAAAGGTCCAACAAACTTTCAGAGTAAAAGTTCCTGCCTCGGCCTTTGGATTTCTCAGCAAAACCACTGCAGTTTAAAATGAATCTAGCACAAAGTGAGATATACACATTATTACAGAGAGACGTGTCTCTTGAAGAATCCTGCATTTAATTTGGGTAGAATGCTGAAACAGCACAGATGGTGACGAATGTATAACTTCTAAAGGAAACAGCATTTTAACACTTTAATCTGGGGCAAAGACAGAAAACTTTTTGAGCTTTTTCACCTCTGCTGATTCAATACATGTACTCTTTATACCACAACCATTGAATTTAAAGTTTTCAAGGCATTTCAGGATGTCCTGGGATAGGAGGCCTCCTTTAACCTGTAGTCTAATTTCTTCAGACTGAAAGCTGGGTCAAGCTTCACATAAGAAAGAAATACAGTTTCTAATCATGGGTTGGATCAGCCTGCAAATGCAAATCTTCCAAATGTTTAAAACCTTTTTCTGTCAACTCCTGATTTCCTTCTGCTTCTTAGCCTGATTGTGATAACTGTCACTGATGTCACGTTTACCTTTTTATCGTTTTCTCTGATTAGAAATTAATTGAACAAATCAGGACTATCCCCCCCAAAATACCCCAATATCCTAATCCTGGATTTGGTTTTATTTCTTGACTTCTTTTCAGGGCGACTATGTCTGGTTGGACCTGAAGACTGGTCGAGAGTTTGAGGTTCCAATTGGCGCAGTGGTCAAACTCTGTGACTCAGGACAGATCCAAGTGGTGGACGATGAAGGAAATGTAAGGGCTGAGTCATGTTCATTTAAAAAATGTCTTTAGTTCTTGTAGTGCATGACAGACTGTGTATGAAATAATCCTGTGTAGCTTTTAGGATATACTGACCATATTTTCATCTCTTTTTCATCTGTATCTGTGCTTTCTGTATTAATGCCTTGGAATAGCACTTTTGGATTCTGTATTTTGTTTAAGGATTTTGACATGTGGACAGTGGACATTATGCAAGTTAACATTACTTATAACTGCTCTGTGCAACACATAAGTGCCACCTCCCCTCATTCTTCAGGAGCACTGGATCTCCCCCCAGAATGCCACTAACATTAAGCCAATGCATCCCACCTCCATCCACGGTGTGGAAGACATGATCCGCCTGGGAGACCTCAACGAAGCCGGCATCCTCCGCAATCTGCTCATCAGATACAGAGAAAAAATTATATATGTAAGTGTTACTGCAGTGCTGTTCCTAGACAGTTTATCTATTTCCTTAACAGTTCAGGTCACAGGGAGGCCGGAGCCCATCACAGCTGACACTTGGTCAGAGGCAGGCTACATCCTGGGGAGGAACATTCCTGCTCATATTCAGTTTAGAATCACCAGTTAACCCAGCACAAATATATTTGGACTATGGGGACTCGCAGAAAGGCCCAGCAGACTCGATGTTCAAACCAGGAACCCTCTTACCATGAGGCATAATAGCTGTAAAACATAAAAAAATCTAAAAAAAACCCCAAAACTTCTACACAGTTTCATTTTATTTGATTTTTTAAATAAGAAAACCAATGAATTTATTAAAAGTTCCAGATAATGAGAAGTGTAAAGCGGTATGAAAGAGAATGCAAGCCTCTAAAGTTTACTATAACCCTTTTTTCATACGTAATTGCCAACAGCATTAATGTCCCACTTCAATCCACGCATGTTCACATCCCACAAACACTGTTGCTATAGTAATCTTCTGCCTCTTTTAGGAGCTTTTACTCTTTATCCAGGGCCTGAATATCTTTTATCTCCATCATGATTATCTCACAAACGTCTCCTCTCGTCTTAACTGCTTCCTTCTTTGTTCTCTCTTTCCTCCTGTTTATTATCTTCCTTTTTTCCTGTTTCCTCTGAAGACAAACTGTGGTGGCAGGGTAAGTCAGCCCCTGAAACATCAGCTAAAACATACACAAGCATGCATTCAATGCATGCTGCATGGCCTCAGTCACGGCATACAGCAACCTGCAATACATTTCCTATTCATCTGTGCACTGCATGTTTGCTGCATGTTTCAGGAGGACTCATTGTTTTTGCAGGGCTTCTTTTCTTAAGTGTTGTATCTCTGGAGGTGTCGTATTCCTGCAGGACAGGTAAAAAATGCTTTATGGGATTGACTCGCTTTGGCTTACCTGTAACCAAACTCAGCACTGCAGCCTGCCTACATGCTGACTTGTTTCCAACATGGCTGTCTGTTCTCTTATGGTGAACAATGATCCGTTCTCATTGTCACCCTTCAACATCTGAGATACGAGACCCGCGTCAGCTCGTGCCCTCAGCCAGCACCAGCTTGCTGCTCATTTCCTCCAACAGACAGCTGCAGGCCTCTTAGTAGGCTTTTACGATGAAGTCAAACCAGCTAAAGAAACATTAATTAAACAGACTCGGGCTAAAAACAGACAAAATACCCTGCATACTTCTGAAAAGGTTTGTAGTTGCTGCTATGCAGTGCTATGCGGTGATTGAGTACTTAACTGAAAAGGCTAACAACTGTATAGGCAGGTGGCAACTGGGGCACAGTAGCTGTAAAGCCAAATGGAATGGGGTATAGCCTGTGCAGAATCCTTAACTCTGCTGTTATGGCTCTACCCCTGAGGCTTTTTGTTCCACCTTGTCCATCTATTGCAAATCTTACCACTACGGGAGCTGACTTGTTTGCTGGATGACACTGAGGTGTTAATATAAGCAGTTGTATGGTATAATTTTGCAACACATGGTTTCTGGGTACCTTTGATAGTACACGGGATGGACATCTGATAATCTGAGGTTGTGGTCAAAATCACGTGGCGTCCATCCCTAACAAATCCTGTTGCCACTACAGGAGCTGACTTGTTTGCTGGCTCTTTATCAAACTTGGGTGGTGGGTAGGAGAACTGATAACATTTCTGAGACTGCGGGATCAAAGAGGAAGGTCACACAGGCTCATTAATGAAATTCTTGTTACCATCTTTGGAGCTTGCTGGGCTGCTGGATTCTAGCCAGATTTTGTACAGTTAATTACTATGATGGGTAGAAGAACTGATAACATTTTTAAGTTGTGGGGTCAACGGTCAAGGCCACAAGGGGTCCGCAATGAAACTCTCATTACCATCATAGGAGCTTACTGGGCTGCTGGATCCTTGCCAATGTCTGTATGGTAACTCACCATGATAGATAGAAGAACTGAGAACATTTTTGAGGTCCGTGCATCTGTCCATGTGCTCATCCATCTGTCCTTCACAAAATGTGCCACTACAGGAGCTGACTTGTTTGCTGGATCGTTCCCAAACTTTTATGTGGTTAGTGCCTATGACTGGTAGAAGATCTGAAAACATATACAAGATTGTGGAGTCAAAGGTCACAAACACATAGGGTCAGTTTTAAGGCGGAGGCATACAAGCCGAGTTTTCAGTATTTCACTGCATTATTATACTGCTCAGTTGTATTTTAGCTTAGCTGGAGTTTACTGTATATGTTGCACTGATCAGCTGCTCTAAAGGAAAAGGGGAAATAATAAGAAGCTTAGACTGTTTAAGGCCCATATTTTTTCCCATCACTGCTCAGGTATCCCTCAGCTGTCTATATTTATTTGCAGTTGCTTTTCCTTTACTGTGTAAAATATGACTAATTCACTATGAATTTGAAAACAGCACATTTAAAACTGCATCGAACTGCTCAGTTCCCTTCATTCCGACAGAAAATTTTTAACACTTAGAGGTGTCACAAAGAAAATATAGTTTTTAAGAGGTTTAAGCTAAACTAGCTCTTCCCCTTCTTGCTCCTACAAAATATCTTCTATTTTAAGCTACCAGCAGCTTCAGTCCAAAATTCTGGCTTAAAAAGCCTGAATCAGTTTCTCCTCTTCTTTTTTGTGCAGACATACACAGGCTCCATCCTGGTGGCCGTCAACCCTTATCAGCTGCTGCCCATCTACACCGCCGACCAGATCCGCCTCTACACCAACAAGAAGATTGGTGAAATGCCGCCTCATATCTTCGCCATTGCTGACAACTGTTATTTCAACATGCAGAGGAACAACCGCGATCAGTGCTGCATCATCAGGTTATAGAGAGTTCAGACTGCAGCCGGCTCAAATCCAGATCTACAGATTTGAGTTTTCCCCACACAGATCAAAAAGCTTCAGTCAGTCAATTAGGCCACCAACTTTCATCCCACATTGGTGCATTTAACTTTATGATTAATTTATTGTATGAAAATTAAATGATGGGAAGATCAAAACATAAATAGTAAGACACACAAGTACTGAAAATCTTGTAGCATCTCATAGATTTAAAACTTACAAATAATACACAGTTGTTAAAAATCTTTGTTTTTTTCTTCACTCTGATCATCTGTCTTCATTATTCTTTTGACTCTATAGTGGGGAATCCGGAGCAGGAAAAACAGAAAGCACCAAACTGATCCTTCAGTTCCTGGCAGCCATCAGCGGTCAACACTCCTGGATAGAACAGCAGGTCCTGGAGGCCAACCCTATACTAGAAGGTAACACACGAACACGAAATCTTTTGATTTCTCTCAATATTGGGTGGCAATGGCTCAGAGTGTTGGAGGACTCATGTGTGAACCAGAGGGTTGCTGAAGGCCATGGGTTCAAGACCTGCCCGGACCCGGTGGCCGTCAAGACCTTGCCCTGGACCTGTATGTATGGAGGTGGGCCGGAGAGATGTTGGCTCACCCCTGAGCATAGCCAAGGTGCCCTTGAGCAAGGCACCAAACCCCCTGCATTGTTCATGGGCACCCTTGCTCACCAACCTCCCCCTTGACTGTATGTAAAAAGTGTGTGTTTAACAATAAGAGATAAGAGTGTTGGTGATTTGGAATTTCCCCATCTAGGAATGAACAAAGTTGTTTGGAGGCAAAATACTTTCATTTTCCATCACTTGTCATGCTTTTTTAAACAAAAAATATACCCATAGTGTGACATCAAGGAACTGACTTCTGTATATTTCGACAAGAGAAATAAAACAGAACTATATGAACAGAAAATGAAAAAAAAGCTCTTTTACAAAATCTCTTTCCAGAAAAGTTGAGATATTTTCCAAAATGTAACCAAGACAAAAAACATTTATATATCAGTTCACATTAACCTGTATTTGCTGTAACTGACAAATGTGCAAAGAAAAGATTTTCTTTTTGCCGTCCAACTTTATTGTATTTTTTTTTTAAATATACACAAATTCAGAATGTGATGGCTGCAACACACTCAAAAGGTGGAACAAAGTTAGAATAAGATTGAAAAGTGCTCAGAATACGCAAGTAACACCAGTTTGGAAGACTCCACATTAAGCAGGCTAGCTGGGAGCAGGTAAAGCATCATGACTGTGTGTAAAAGTAGCATCCATCAGTCTTTGCAAGCAGGGTGGGTTGCTGCTCACCTCTGTGTGCCAAAATTATTGGTCAGTTCAAAAGGAACATTTTTTAATGCAGGACTGCAGAGGGTTAGGGTTAGGGATATTACAGCAATACTGTGAAAAGATTCATTGAATGTGGAGATGTCCTAGTGCGTAAAGGGTGAGGTTTGAACCCATGGATGAATGCGCATGATGTGCAAGACCCAGACGACACTGCCTAAGAAACTGTTGTTGACACGGGATGAGAAGAAAACTTGACCCGTCAGTCAGTGATCCTTTGTACACACAGCTAAGTTTACTTCATATCCAAGTGGTGACAAATGTATGCCACCTAATACATTCAGTGCACTGTGGGTGCAAGCAGGCATCATTTACACTCTAATCCAGCCTAGTGTGAATGTCTCACCTAAGAGTAAAACAATACTGCAACATCACACCACGCTACATGCGTCATATGTCTAAGACTCCTCTCAGACTCTTTAGTTTGCCTTCAATGAACCGAATGAAAACCCACAGTAAACACATTTACACTAAAGTAAGATGATAGCCCCTAAAAAGTCATCGGTAGGATCCTAATAGGGTGATAAACCTTAACAGAAATGTCTCTGCACTACTGATGTTTTCTCGAAAATCTGTGCCCTTGTATAGCTCAACAAAGCTGCTCACATATACAGCTGTTCATGTGATGCATTTTTCTCTGGTTTCTGTTGTTTTTCCTTCCAGCCTTCGGCAACGCCAAAACAATCCGCAATGACAACTCGTCTCGTTTTGGGAAATACATCGACATCCATTTCAACAAGAGAGGAGCCATAGAGGGAGCCAAGATAGAGCAGTACTTGCTGGAGAAATCCAGAGTGTGTCGACAGGTCAGACCCAAACTCAAACTCCTCGGGGTTATCTCGGATAAACTGGGACTGGAAATATCCTGTTCTGTCCTGGTCTGGAATTTAAATATCACAAAAACGTGGACAAAATGGAAGAATCTTCTTCTTTTGCTGCCTTTGGGGGTCGCCACAGTGGATCGTGTATCATTAACTCACATTTTGGGTTTGGCAAAAAATTTATGCTGATGCCCTTTCTGATCCAATCCGTCCCATTTACTTTGCACCAGCACTAGGAGTTCACTTGTGTGTAGCTCACATGGCTGGGTTGACAAAATGGCAGAATGAACAACTTTTTTTTTTTTTTTTAGGTGTTGTGTATTTTATATTGGGAGCAGGTCATTTATTCACAAAAAATGTATTTCCACTAGTTAAACATTCTATATGCTCAAGGTAAAAGCATTTTTCTGTGCCACATGATGGTATTCTCTTCTGTCAAGGTTTTTCCATTGTTATAATCTGTACTTCTTTATTGTGAATCAGTAAAGCCTTTTTATCTATTTTATTTTATCTACTATTTCAAGTTATAGTTTGACTTTTCTCCCTCTCTCTACAGGCCTATGATGAGAGAAACTACCACATCTTCTACTGCATGCTGAAGGGCATGACTGCAGATGAGAAGAAGAAACTGGGGCTGAGCAAAGCCACCGACTACACCTATCTGACCATAGTGAGCGATTCTTCTGCCTCTCATTCTGATGCTCAATCAATTTATCAGTCAAGAGAAACTTTGACCTTCGTTGTTGCTGAACAGTGTCTCAGCCAGTGCACACTAAAGCACTTTCTAAATAACAGAGGTTACATTAAAAAAAAAAGTTGAATAAAGAGTTCCAGAAATGTAAGGCTGACACTGGCACTCAAACAGTAAGAAATTCAACAAAGTGATTGAAATATAAAAGGTTTAAAAGGTAACTATTTCCTGTTCATCACTGTGATTCTCTGCAGGGGAACTGTACAGTGTGTGACGGTCGAGATGATATGAAAGAGTACTCCAACATCCGCTCTGCGATGAAGGTAAAGTCTCTGATTCAATATCACTTTTAAACAGTGGATCCTCTGCTATTTGACAGACACATGAATACTCCTTCCCTCTGTTTTTTCAGGTGCTAATGTTCACAGACAAGGAGAACTGGGAGATCTCTAAGCTGCTGGCTGCCATACTGCACATGGGGAACCTGAGATATGAGGGTAACGTGAAACATATTCTTAGTGAAGGAGCACAGTCTTCCTCTGTGTGTGGTTTCCTGTCGCCACGCATGCTTACAAAAACCCCTCTGAGCATTCATATGAGCAAAGACTGATATTCCAACATCCAGTGCACTTCCTGCCACTTCTTAAAATATCATCTGTATTTTGGTTTGTGTTTGTTATTTTTTGTGCAAGTAAATACATTTAAAAAATAACGCATGCACTCTGTTAACCTTTGACCTTGCAGCTCGCACCTACGACAACCTGGATGCCTGCGAGGTCGTGCGCAGCCCTCATCTGACCACTGCTGCTACCTTGTTAGAGGTGATACACTTACACACAAAGCAGTTTTTAAAGGGAACCTAGTCCAGCACCCCGGATTTATTACTGAACTCTACTAGAGCAGCTTAGCTTGAGTGAAGAGTAGAAAAAATGTGAAACTCAGCCTTTGGAACAGTCTGACGCCTGAGCTTTTAGCTCACAGAGATTACTTGCACATATGCTATATGGACAAAAGTATTGGGTCATATACACATTACACCCACAGGAACTTTTATGAAATCCCATTCTAAATCCATAGACATGAAGATTGAGTTGGTCCTTTCTTTGCAGCTGCCTGTAACAGCTTCCGCTCTTCTGGGAAGGCTTTCTACAAGATCTTGGAGTGTGTCTGTGGGAATGTTTGAAGCGCATTTGTGAGGTCAGTAAGGTCAGGGATGACTTTCAATAGATCGCAGCGATGAGCTGCTCTGCTAAGCAACAAGACCCTGACCCAGAATCAGGTCGTTTACGAGTTATTTAGCGCCAGGTTCACTGATGTTGGAGGAGAGGGCCTGGCTGACGATCTCTGTTCTAGATCATCCCAAAGGTGTTGGATGGGGGTTGAGGTCAGGGCTCTTTGCAGGCCAGTTAAGTTTCTTCCACATCAATCTCATCCGCTTGTGTCTTCATGAACCTTGTGCACTGGGGTGCAAAGCAAAAACCTTCCCCAAACTGTCCCCACAAAGTTGGAAGCACAGAATTGTCCAAAGTATCTTAATAAGCTGAAGCATTAAGATTTCTCTTCAGTGGAACTAAGGATCCCAGAGCAACCCCCCCCAAAAAAAATCAAAACAAAATAGCCCCATAGCATTATCCCCCTCCACTAAACTTTACAGCAGGCACAAGTTTATTTGACCAGGAAGTGAACTCTTAGGATCCATCAGCCTGACAGATAGAGAAGTGTAATTCATCACTCCACAGCCATGGAAACCCACGTCATGAAGCTCCCACCACACAGTTTATGTGCTGATGTTAATGCCAGAGGAGGTTTGGAACGCTGCAGTTAATAAGTCCGCAGGTGATTTATACCCACTTGGTGACCCCGCGCTGTAACTTTACATGGTCTGTTGCTTTTGTTTTGGTGGGGTTGCTGTGGTTCTTAAATGCTTCCACTTTGCAACAATATCATTTACAATTACTCGTGAGATATCTATGAGGGAAAAATTTCACCAACTGACTTAGTGCAACGGTGACATCCTATTACCGTGCCATGCTGGAATTCAGTGAGCTCTTTGGAACGACCCATTCTTTTACAAGTGTTTGTAAAGACAGCCTGCCTGGCTAGGGGCTCAATTTCATATGTGTGGCAGTGGGACTGAACAAAACATCAGAATTAAGACACTTGATCCAATACTTTTGTCCATATTGCACTTGCTGACCTCATTAGTTGAAAATCTGGCCATGTCTGATATGAGCATCCACCACTGGAACAGTGCAGCCATGACAGAAAATAAGGAAACCAGAACAGGTTCCTCTTAAAATGTTCTTTTAATGACAGGCTGAAAATAATTTAATGAGCCCCTGGGCCCAGAGACAAAACATTTATCTACCCAACCCTTTCTTTTGCCCACTGTGGATCAGTTTTGGTCACTTTTTAAACATCATTTTGCAGGTGAGCCACCGCTCTGCTGTTTAAAGCTGAAACCAAACTTCAGTGCAAAACTGAAGACCATAAGATTTAGGCTGTCTAAATCATGTATCATACAACACACTGTTGGGCACTATGATGACATATAAAAAACAAGATATCATTACTTCTCAATGACCTTGAAGAGTCTCATTCAGGGGCCTTTATCCTTTAAGACCGCAAATCTATGACCACTGTTCAGCACCACTGAAATCACACAGCATTCAGGTGTTAAAAGCAGCGTTATGGTATAATTTTTCAACATTTAAAAACCTTATATTATCAAGGCATTTTGAAGCTGTTTTGCGGTTGAGGGGTCTCCCGTGTTTGTGCGTCTTTGCGTGTTCAGGTGGACGTGAAGGACCTGATGAACTGCCTGACCAGCCGAACGCTGATCACCAGAGGAGAGACAGTTTCCACCCCGCTCAGCATGGAACAAGCTCTCGATGTGCGGGACGCTTTTGTTAAGGTACAACACTTGATTACTACACTTTGTTTACATTTTTTTGTTAATCAACTCATCAATTAAAAGTTTGTCATTTCTTGTGTCAGAGAAACTGAACTCATGATCTTGTCAGGCCTTAAATAGCAGAGGTGTAGATTAAAAATGAGAACATAAAGAAGGGCATTCTCCAAAATAAATTTTAATATGAAACATTTGAATCGATTTCCTTTCAAGCAAACAAAGTAATATTAAACATTTTAAGAATCTGTAGACTAGTGTGAAACAAATCAAAGTAAGTTGCACTGTGCCCACAGATACAACCTTCATTACAAAAGGTTGGGACTATTTGTAAGATATAAATAAAACACAATGATTTATCAATCTGATAAACCAATATTTTATTCTCAAAAGGAAACAGAAAACTGCCGTCATGATTCAAGATGAGCCAATTTCTTTTTTATTTAATGCCTCCTTTTCAGCATTTGATATGTTTCCTGTGTTCTTGTGTGAATAAAATGTTGATTTATGGGATTTGGAAATCTTTGGATTGTGTTTTAGTTTATATTATACAGGAAGTCCTAACCTTTTTGAAAGTGGGGTTGTTCAAAACAAGCCCCACAGCCCTGCTAATGGTAAAAACTTCACAGGGGGAATTTTATATGGTTACCTCGTCTGCATGTGTGTGCAGGGTATTTATGGGCGTCTGTTTGTTTGGATCGTTGAGAAAATCAATGCAGCCATTTATAAGCCTCCGTCATCTCAGCCCAAAGCTCTCAGACGCTCCATCGGACTTCTGGACATCTTCGGCTTTGAAAACTTCACTGTAAACAGGTACAGTACACACAGCCTCTCACAGCCAACCCCCTAAACGTCTGTCCTGAGGGGGCTCCAAAGCCTGCTATAAATTCTTCAAATGTGAAAAGAGGCCACATGTGGTCATATAACAACAAAATGCCTCACGCACCACACACAGTTATATTTTATTTGTTTAGTTTTTACACATAAATCCACATCACTACTGAATCAGCTTCAGAAAATGAGCTAAATGTTCATGTTCAAAGGCTGAAGTTGGGTCTGCATTTTTCTCTGACACATTTAAAATGATCTGTGGAGATCCAAAAATAGGTATTATAACTTTAATCATCAAAAGCAATCAACTTACTATTAAAAAAAATTAAAAAATTATTAAAATTATCTGACAAAACAATCACAGTGATGACAATAAAGTACACTGTCATCCAGATGAGGTGCCCCAATATGAGCTCTCAATATCACTGACCAACCTGCACATTGTCAAAATAGTTGCATGAAAATCCTAAATCATAAGAATGCACATAAAACCATCACATAAAACCATCATTAACAGCTGCGATCTTTTCCTAACCAAGCAGTTTTGGTGACTAGAACTCAAATTAAACATTAGCCCATGCAGCAGCCAAAGGCTCTCACATTGCCACTGCAAGGCCAGTAGGGGGTCGCAGAAGCAGGTACCAACTGTCACCAACAACGAAATGATCACTAATTCTGTTTACTCATCATCAGTAATATTTTAATGTGTGTTTA
>VUQH01019146.1:8360-20912 GCA_015106775.1 Etroplus canarensis | reverse complement strand
CACTCTACTCAGCTTCAGCCATCATCTTCACAAGGTCTTTAGCTTTGGTTCTGGGGTTGATTTGCATGTTTCAGACCAAAATGCGTTAATCTCTGGGACACAGAATCTGTCTCCTTCCTGAGTGGTGTGATGGCTGGACATTCCCATGTTTTTTATACTTGCTGATAATTGTTTGAACAGATGAACGGGGCACCTTCAAGCATCTGGAAATTGCACCCAAGGATGAACCAGACTTGTGGAGCTAAACAGTTCTCTTCCTGATATATTGGCTGACTTCTTTTGATTTTCTCATAATGTCAAACAAGGAAGTAGTGTGTTTGAGCGTGGCCTTAAAATACATGCACAGGTGTGCCTCCAATTAATTCAAATGTTGTCAGTTAACCTATCGGAAGCTTCCAAAGCCATGTCATCATCATCTGGGTTTTCCCTCTTTGTGTATGTAAACTTCTGACTTTGACTGTGGATAATTTAGCAAATAGAAGTAATTTTGGTACTCCTAACTGACCTAAAAAAGGGAGAAGTTTAGTCTGATTTAATTTCAGATAATGAGAAAAAAATTTATGTGTCTGTTTACATTGTGTATGTAAACTTCTGGTTTCAACTGTATGTAATGTAAAGTCTAAAACTGACATAGCTGAATTAATTTTCAGCATACCTGTGTGTACGATCTGAAGGGGTTTACTTTCTGCATCATTTCTTTGAACTTCCCAGGGTTCTAAAATAAAACATAGAAAAAAGGCTACAGAGTAAATGTATGCACTCATCACATTTGTGTGGCTATTAAAAGGCATCTGCTGACAAAATGCATTCCATCGGTGAAGATTGAATTGTTTTTTGCTTTGGCAACATCTTGTGGTAGTGAAAAGAATAACACTGTCAATCTACTGTGACTGCTAATGGAGTCTTCAGTAAATGGCTCACTTACTCCACATTAAATAGCTTGCATTAATGAAACTGTAAAATGTTAAACAGAAGAAATGTTTCAGCTACCTGCTTCTCTGGCAAGTTGTTATTGTCTGCCAAGCTTCCAGTGCTGGATGAGAGATCATCATGAAGAGGATCAACGTCCTGGAAATATTAGATCCAAGATGAAGATTCCCTTGATAGCATCCAGAAAGTAAGATACCAAGCACTGCTTTCAAAAATATTCTGTTCATCCTAAATAATCATCATCTTATCACTGCAGTCATTACAAATGATACCTTTGGTTGTGAGGATTTGAATGGGTTGACTTTCTGAATCATTCCTGAGATCATTCCTGGATTCTAAATAACACACACAACAGGACTAAGGCCAGCACCAAATGAACAAGCCACAAATTAGCACACAGGGTAATTGATTAGGCTAAACTGGATGCAGTATACCTGTTTGTCCTTAAGTTCTTTTCCAGTCTCTTGTGGATTTGTGGAATCATTGGGAGGATCGCTCTTTGGCACCTAAAGCCAAAGGATATTATTGGTAGCTGTAGCAAGTTAAAAAAATCACTTTTTATTTTGTGATATTATTAACCAGCTTCAGTGTGTGCATCAACTGTTATAGTAGATTCAGACAAAAGCTTTTCGCAACCCACAAGCATTCACCCCAATAGCCAGTGAGAAGTATTTCTTTTGTACAGTAAGTCCAACAGATAGTGTAAAGTAATAACATTTTCAGCATTTAATGAAACTTACTGGTTTCACCGTACTTTTCTTGAAAACCTATTTTTGTGGCTCTACATGAAGTGAAATTCAGTCACACAGCTCCGACAGACCACAAACACTGACAATAAGCTTGTCCTCATTTTCTGATTCTCAGTGGTGTCAGGAGAATTTCAGCTGATAGTCACAATGTTCAGTCTCACATGTATTTTTAGTTGAAACATTTTCAACTAGTCTATGTGGATTTGCTTCTATTAAATTATCCACTGAATCAGCTGCATCAGTTTGTATCTTGGCATAGACTACATATGTAAAATGCTTTTTTAAAAGTGGGGCTTTAAAGAGGGACAAAGGAGAATTCAGACAGAACTGATAACTCTGTAGACAAGATATTAGCGCCTGACAAAGATACAAAGATTTCAGTGTTCATACTCCAGGATCTTAAAAACTACTACATAAAAAGATGATTTTCCTTGCAAGGCTGCTAACTGAAAATGTATTGTATATAAAATGTACCTCTGCAGAAGACTTGAAGGGGTTGACTTTTTGCATCATTCCTTTGAACATTCCAGGGTTCTGAAATGAAACCACACATTGCTCAGACAATAAAGCCTACTGCCATCATTTTTTTATGACTACATGTTTTTTCTGCAAACATACCTGACAGTTGATATGTGTGCATCGTGTGCAGATAATCTGACTTTGACAGTGTTGTGGTATTTCTGAACCCAGCATTCTGCTGTGAATTTTTTTTAAAGCTTTTCAGCAGTATGAGCTCTAATTTCAGGAAGTCCAGCTTCAGAAATGTGTGTGTATAACCACAAGGGCAACAGTCATTTGAAACACAAGAGTCACTGCTAGGGACTTAAGTAGAAATTTGATCACAGCGTTTTTTTGAACATCAGATTTCTGACATCAAATTCCTGCAGCTGCAACTTTTTCCCACCTGAGTAGAGTCTGCAATCTTGCCCTGTTCCAGTGACTCTGAAGATGGAGCTTTGGAGACCTGTGTGAGAAATTCAGCTGAGTGGAGGCTCTATTATCATTGCTTCCATTACGTTTGTAACATGCAGACAATGATAGGATTACCTGTGAGGTAGATTTGAATGGGTTGACTTTCTGTATGACCCCTTTAAGCATCCCAGGGTTCTGAAATACAAGTTTCCAAAAAAAATACAGTCCTGTTAACTGATCTTGGCTAAAGGAGTTCACAGCTAATAAGCGAACTTGAAGGCAGCCAATGATCTTAACTGTACATTGATGATAGAAAAAAAAAATCCATACAGAGGCAAACCTTTCAAACTTCATTGTGATTTTGCTGATTTAGGCTCTGAAAAAATCTAAGCGTCCCCGTAGTGTAGTGGTTTACACAATCTGCTTACAAGCAAAAGGTCCCTGGTTCGATTCCAGGTGGGGGCACAAGTCCCTTTCACCATGAGGGTTGCGGCAGGAAGGGCATCTGGCGTAAAACATTTGCCAAATTACCAATGCTGATTAATCTCCCATGGCGACCCCTTGGGGAGAATACAAGGGAGCAGCTGAAGGTACATTTTACTAGACTTTTCAAAGTAACTGCTATTACCCTCACTTAAGTAAAAGTAGGAATACTACCTATTGAGAATACTAATACAGTACTATTATTATCTTATTACCATGGAGACAGCTGGTCAATCAGCAGATAATTTGAAGCACTTCATCATTAAACATTATTACTCTGCAAACTGAAGAATTCTTATATTAGAGTTGATTAAAAAATACATACAACCAATAAAAAGTAGCTCAACAAAATAGCAAGGGAAGTAAAAAAATTGTCAAAAAATGTTTTTTTTAAGAATTGTATTTTGTAATTGGCTGTATTTTCCCCAGTCTTTTGAAAAGAATGACCAATTTCTGGGATTAAAAGAAAGGATTGTCTTGCTTTATTGCAGTGATCTGTATTTCAGGAAGTCTTTGTGGTGTTCTTCCTTCCTGGCCAGAGGGTGGTGCCGTTTCCTACTTATGTCCCCACTTTTTAAATGCATTCCTTGTAGCTATATGGTTGGGAAGCCTTCTTTCTTTTTGTATGTTTTTCTCCTCTTTACACATAACATTATGCCCACCTGCCTAATATCCTGTTGGTCCCCCTTTTGCTGCCAAAACAGCCCCAACCTGTCAAGGCATGGACTCCACCGGTTCACCACTGCTCCTTTCTTGGACCACTTTTGATAGAAACTGACCACTGCAGACGACCAACACTCCACAAGAGCTGCAGTTTTGGAGATGCTCTGAACCAGTCATCACAATTTGGCCCTTGTCAAAAACATGTCGCCCAAATCCCACTAACAGGTGCCATGATGAAGAGATATTCAGTGTTATTTACTTCACCATCAGTGGTCATGATGTTATGCCTGATTGGTGTATATTAGGAAAATAAACAAGAATTCTGTTCTTCCCTCTGTTCTCTTTTGATAAGTAGTTCAGTTTCTTAGCTAGAATAAAATATTTGGCTACGCACACACTGATGTCATCTAATTAAACGAACAAATAATACACCTCCAAATGATACTGGGCATTCTTGGTTGAAGGGAACATTTATTTTATGCTCAGTTTCCAGTAGGCCAGATATAACTGACTCAAGAACTTATGCACCCAAAGCTATAATCATACTTTAGACCAGCCATCCATCCCTCCATCCCTTAACTAAAATAAAATGCATTACTTCTGAAAAAAATGAAAGCCTTCTAAAACTAAATTAACTCAAATACAATAAAATAAATGTGTAATTAGTGCAATTCTTGGTCAATTTGGACGTGACTGCGTACGCTTTAGTGGATATGTTTGCGACCCCCATATCTACATGGCTGTGAGTTAAGTGTTTGTAGTCGAATACACATTTAGATTTTTTTAAAATGTACCCCTGTAATGTAGCACAGTGGTTTGCGTATTCGCCTTGGCAAAAGGTACATTCATATACCCCTGACAAAATACAGAGTCCCCGTAGTGCAGGAGGTTTACACATTCACCTTACAAGCGAAACGTCCCTGGTTTGATTCCAGGTGAGGACACAGGTCCCTCTCACCATGGAGGGTTGCGTCAGAAAAGGCATCCAATGTAAAACCTCTGCCAAAATATACCCCTTGACAAAATTATAAATATATAAAAATTAATTAACACATGCACAGCGCACAATAACTCAAAATCCCACAACTCCACTCTGTAGTGTAATGGAAGCTTTGAATAATAACCAAGATGCATGTCATTCAATTGAACATTTTTCACTTAAGTGACAGGTAGCAAAGGAACAACACATTTTCTTACTCTGTGCCAATGAACATCATGTCACTAAAGCTAGACAACACTAACAAGATTAGTTCCTGCATTTTAAAATAAAACAATTCCTGTCAATTACTTTCACAATAACACTAAATAATTACAACAAGCTGAGGCAAGTTTACCACTGACAAATTGTACTTTTTTTTTTATTTTTCTAATTTTGCAATCCAGACATCATATCTGTCCTTTAGATTAAATAAAACACGTTAAGTGTATATATCACCTTCTGCCATGAGTCTTTTTGAACCCAAAAAATTAAACATTAATGAATTGGTATAAAATGGTACTAAATTAATCTACAGCAGCCCTGAGATTTATCTGATTAAAAATTATTTTTATCCTTTGACAGCATCTCTCTCTCTCTCTCTCTCATATACAGTTGAAACCAGAAGTTTACATACACTAAAAAGACAAACCTTTTCCTCACTATATGAAATTAAATCAGACTAAACTTCTCCTGTTTTAAGTCAGTTAGGATTGTCAAAATTATTTCTATTTCCTAAATGCTCCAATAATGAGAGAGAAAATATTTTAGAGAGATTTTTATTAATTTCTTCGAAGTCAGAAGGTTACATACAAAGAATACTATGCCTTTAAACAATGTGGGAAAGCCCAGATGATGACATGGCTTTGGAAGCTTCTGATAGCTGACAACATCTGAGTTAATTGGAGGTACACCTGTGCGTGTATTTTAAGACCACACTCAAACACACTGCTTCCTCGTTTGACATTATGGGGAAATCAAAAGAAATCAGTAGATATCAGGAAGAGAACTGTGGAGCTCCACAAGTCCAGTTCATCCTTGGGTGCAATTTCCAGATGCTTGAAGGTGCCACATTCATTTGTTCAAACAATTATCAGCAAGTATAAAAAAACATGGGAATGTCCAGCCATCATACCACTCAGAAAGGAGACGGGTTCTGTGTCCCAGAGATGAACGCATTTTGGTCTGAAACATGTGAATCAACCCCAGAACCAAAGCTAAAGACCTTGTGAAGATGATGGCTGAAGCTGAGTAGAGTGTGTCATTATCCACAGTTGAGTCCTGTACAGACATGGGCTAAAAGGCCACTCAGCCAGGAAGAAGCCTTTACTCCAAAACAACCTAAAAAAAAGCCAGATTACAGTTTGCAAACACACACAGGGACAAAGACCCTAATTTTTGGAGACATGTCCTATAGTCTAATGAAACTAGAGTGGAACTGTTTGGCCACAATGATCATTGTTACATTTGGAGGGAAAAGGGAGAAGATTGTAAACCTGAGGACACCATCCCAACTGTGAAGTACGGGGGTGGCAGCATTATGTTGTGGGGCTATTGTGCTGCAGGAGGAACTGGTGAACTTTGTAACATAGATGGCATCATGAAGAAAGAACATTATGTGGACGTACTAAAGCGACATCTCAAGTTATCAGCCAGGAAGTTGAAGCTTGAGCACAAATGGGTCTTCAAACTGGACAATGACCTTAAGCATACCGCCAAAATAGTCACAAAGTGGCTTAACCCTAGTACTGCCAGCTATATGACCAGCTAGATGACAGGCAGTGAATAAAAACACTGGAACTGATCAATATATAAACGACCAGCAGTACACGAAACGTATCTTGGACATCAGTATATTGAGGTCCTGTAGTACTAGGGTTAAATGTTTTGGAGTGGCCATCACAAAGCCCTGATCTCAATCCCATAGAACAGGGGTCCCCAACCCCTGATCCGCGGATCATTTGGTACCGGGCCGCAGAGAAAAAATTGTGTGGTTAAAATGTTATTTTTCCTTTCTTCTTCCTGATCTTATTTTGAAAAACGACTCTTTCCACCCTCGCCTCACTACCACGCTTGACACGTCAGTGACTCAAGTGAACTCTTAAAATAAAATGAACCAGAAACAAAATTCACTGGAGAGATTTTTCAGGAAGGAACGAGGAAACGATGGGACAGCAGAAGGGTCACAGACTGCCAGCAAAAAGAAAGTTCCATTTAAAAGAAAATACAAAGATTCTTACCTAAGTTACGGTTTATCGCAACAGGTGATACACAAGCGCCACACCCGCTGTGACCGACTGGCTAATGAAGCCATGTAACCTTCTAAACTGCTTTACCACATTAAGACAAAACACCCAGTGTTAAAAGACAAAGCCCTTGGAATTCTTTGAAAGAAAAAAATGAAAACATGAAGGACAAAAACAGTTACTGAGGGCCACCACTTCAATAAATGTGTCTGCGCTGAAAGCATCATGTCACTGTCTCCGATCACCCCCAGATGGGACTGTCTAGTTGCAGGAAAACAAGCCCAGGGCTCCCACTGATTCAGCATTATGGTGAGTTGATATTAAGGTGTAGAAGTAGTGTAATTACCTAATAAAGAAGGTACGTGATGACTCATTTCCAGTTCTAAATAATTTGCTGTGGGTATAACAAACCCCTAGCAACACGTAAACAACTATGATGGGTCCTTCTGACAGTCACATAAAAATCATTTTTAGGTCAGCTAACATGTTGTACTTGAATGTAATTTTTCACATAGTTACATTAAGTGTTTATCAATGAGTCAGCAGTTTTAACATTGGTCAGGAGGGAAAATATGACCATGAGTACCTTGCATGCAGCTGTATCTGCATGCATATTTTGGGACACAAGCAGAAGTGGACAGTACGTCACACATGTTGTAAAAAGCCGTGGATTCAGATGGAACTATTAAAGATGTAATGATGTGTTTTTATTGTGTTAACTACAGACATCACCGTGATTTCGTAGACATTTCAATCAGATGCATAAAAGTAACTTGAGCAGGACGTGACCTCATTTGATCAATATAGTCTGGCCAACATTTACATACTTACACAGCTTACTACACAATAAACATTTCTGAATTTGAGCTGCCCTTGAACCAAATTATCTGGTACATTTAAATTTGATTATTATTACTGCCCAACATAAAAAGTTCATTATACACCAACATATCCAATATGTTCTGTTTCAGCTATAAATGTGTGTACCTTTCGGCTGCTCCCTTGTATTCTCCACTAAGGGGTCGCCACAGCAGATTCATCCGCATTGGTAATTTGGCAGAGGTTCTACATCGGATGCCCTTCCTGACACAACCCTCAATCGTGAAAGGGGCTTGCGTCTCCGCCTGGAATTGAACCAGGGACCTTTCACTTGGAAGGCAAACCACAACACTACAGGGGACATGTTACAATTATTACAAGTTACTGGACCTTAAAAGGATATAGTTTATAGTTTAAGTCTGTAATAGACA
The DNA here is from genome assembly GCA_015106775.1 of Etroplus canarensis. Lineage (NCBI taxonomy): Eukaryota > Metazoa > Chordata > Actinopteri > Cichliformes > Cichlidae > Etroplus > Etroplus canarensis. Next base: position 12,703 of record VUQH01019146.1, on the reverse strand, counting down.
ACATCTCATTATGGAAATGGAGGAACTTCCTTTAAACACAAGTAATCAAATGATTTATGGTGCAGCCATACAGAAAAGACGCCACTGACAGTCCAGAAATGTGAACAACGAATGCACAGTCACAAACTAAATATTTATTTTACGATACACAAAGGAGCCGCATAACATGACACGTTTCACAGGGGTCCAGAAAGATCTGCCTGGGTTCTGATGCTTCACTGCTTGGATCCAGGCTGTCCTGCTCTTCGTTTGAGCCGGAAACCAATGGAAGCACACTTTGTGTGTTTAACTGTGGCTGCTGCAGCCAGACGCTGCACAATAGTGTAACATTGTAGTTAATTTTAATAGAAAACTCTGTACTGTGCAATGCATCGAATGAGAGTTGCTATTCGTTGTTGTACCCCCGTTAGCAACAAGACAGAACCGGAGGTACACACTGTGCAGGTCACGTTCCTTCTCTATATAAAGTGTAATTGTTGGATTCAGATTACAGACTATGAACTGACAAAGGTTTTTGTTACTGGAACCCCTGCGCCTCTATCCAGTCCACAGAAAAATTTTCATGTATGAAACCGGTCCCTGGAACAAAAAGGTTGGGGACCACTGCCATAGAAAATTTGTGGGCAGAATTGAAAAGGCATGTGTGAGCAAGGCAGCCTACAAACCTGACTCAGCTACACCAGTTCTGGCAGGAGGAATGGGCCAGAATTCCAGCAAACTATTGTGAGAAGCTTGTGGAAGGATACCCAAAACGCTCGACCTAAGTCATACATACATAAATGCTACCAAATACACTACACTTGACATTAAAAAAACGAAAGGCGCAAACTCACTATAGGAAATAAGTCACCAAATCAATAAAACTAAAAATGAAATTTTAAAAAAGAAAAATTTAAAACTACAACTCCATAAATGAAGAACTTTTGGAAGAGTGTTAAAAAACTGCAGCAGCTGATGCCAGAGACTGTAGAAATAACTTTGCATAAATGTATTATTTGCATACTTGTAATACCATGGAGTTGGTTACTTTTTCCACCGAGTAACATTACATGTATTGATATTTTTGTTTAATAAATTATTAAACCAACAAATTTCCCTTGTGTTTGCTTTCAGGTAGCACATTTTTTCTGTCTCAAAGAGGATAACATGTTTTCCTGTACAACTATGACAGAAAAGGTAACAGGTTCCATCGCATGCACCGACTCCCTCCCATGACTGCATCTCTGATCTTACCTGTGCAGATTCTGTTGGCTGTTCCAGAGATTCTGAGGAGGGAGCTTTGCCGACGGTGGAGGAGGCCTGCATAAAGGACGAAAGTTAAGCAATTTTACATGACACAATCAAAATCATTTGCATGCCGCCTGTAAATTTTTACCTGTGAGGCAGACTTGAAGGGATTAACCTTCTGCATCACTCCCATCACCCCTGTCCTCTGGTATTCATGCAAAGCAACACATTATGAAAAAATGCAAAATTCAAATCATTTTAGCAGGAAACCGCCATCGACCAACACAAACGCTTTTGGAGTTGTTCTCACCTTTGTCTTAGGGTAAACCTCATTTTTGACCTCCTCCTCCTCATTTTCCTATAAGAAATATTTACCATCAAACAGCGAGGAAATGGACTGGTGTACATGGCTGCATTTTTTTGTATCCATGTTTGAAAATTCACCTGTTCGCCCTCTTCCACATCCTGTGCGTTCAGGCTGTGTCTGATGGGGTTGTCTAGCTCCTGTGAGTGGCAGGGACACATGCAGTCTGTTTGCATTTTCTCAACATAGTGTCATAGCTGATTATACTATCGTCTATGCTTTTGGTCCACTTATTACTGGATGCAAGTACAAAAAAACCCCACACATTTCTGTGTACTGTGTATATTTGTGTATGCAACAAATCATCCCACTATATCAAATTTTCCATACCTCCTTAGTGGGTCTAGGTGGGACCAATGGAGTAGAGGCTGCTGAGCTTTTGTCCCTTCTGAACATGTTCATTCTGAAATAGGAGGTGAGAAAACGACTACTCAAGCATGTGGAAATACGAAGGCAATGCTGCTTTTCTAGTGTGTTACAGCTGTTACAGGTCAAGGTCGTTGCTTCTTTCCTTCTTGGTTTATCTGGATAGACCTAAACACTTGTATATGAGGCGTTTTATATCTCCTTTTCTACACTAGAACACAACACCTGGACTTAAAAAGCTGATTTAACAGCTAGTTGTAATAATGTTTGGCGAACAAATGTAGCCGATTTTTTTTTTTTTTTTAAATCTGCGTCACTTTTGCGGTAACAAGTTCTGAAGTCGTTCTCGACAAAAGCAGCGAATAAGATGTCCCGACTACAAACTGCCGGACTTTTAAAGGCAGTCCGTCATGTGCTGCTGTCACAAGGCACGGCGGCGTCCTACATGTTAGTACAGAGGAATGTCTGACAGCACAAAAGCCAGAAACACCACAGCGAAACGAGCACAAAGCCTACCTCAGTGTGGAGTCAGGAAAACAAGCCGGCCGACATACACGCCGGGAAAACAAGCCGCCCGCCCCCCACCCACAACACAGAAACTAGTTTTAAAAGCTGTACAACAAAGTGCTTCACTTCCTCTTCCAAAGGTAGACGCGTCAGACTGGCTTAGCAGAAACTGAGGCGGACCTCAGAGGTGTTGGGTAACTGAGAGTCACACTGTGCTCTGATTTCAGGACAATTTGCTTTAAAAGTGCAGAATAATTACGACAGGGCGTTAGCGGGTCACTGCTCCACACCCTCAAAGCTGTGAATACTGAGGAGAGACACGCCACGCCTTCATTATATTCGCCTGTGTTTACCTGTGAGGGGCGTGGCTTGTTTCCCCCGGGGCTACTTAAAAGTCATATGGTTCTATTGAACGCGTGCCAAGAAACGTCGCGCTGCCTGAGTATTAAGTAACACTGGCTTGCTCTTGCACTTGCTCTTGTTAGAAATAATATGAATCTGGACATCAGGCATCTGTCCCCTGAGTCTCTCACACTCAGAAACCCGCTCTGTGCTACCATAACTGACCTTGTTTTGGAACATCATGTATTTTCTTAAGAGCACAAGATCTCTGTTTTTGTTCGAAGTACACTGTGTATAAGTACACTTTACCTGTGACCGCAAATAAATATTTTTTGTATGTTAACAGGAAGGTTTCTGGTCTGTTCTTGGGCTAACAGCTCCTTTAATGTAAGGTTGCCAGTTTCTCACAGATTTGACGTGGGTGAAGAAAATAAAGACAACACACCAGGTTTTCCCCCTTTCTTTGTAAAATAATTCTCAATAAACTTAATTTATTCACAAACTGCTTTTCAAATCGCCATGTGGTCATTTTTTAATCACATACAATAAAAAACATTTCTAAAAGACGAGAGATGTCCGAGACTCTGGCTAACTGTACACGGCTCCTCCTCCATCGCCAAGAACCCCTTTTTTTTTTTTTTTCCCCCCAGACACGATGCGTTCATCACGACGACCTCGCCGCGCTCAGACATCAGATTAGAAATATAAGAAAAAACAGCAGAAAAAGAACAGAAGGACTAAAAATGTAACAGCTACAGTACACGTTTCCTTTTCTTCTCGGCTTCATCTTTTCTTTTTAATGTTTTGATTTACAGAATAATAGAGTATGTTCAGTTAAGGCTTATGCTGGGTGTTACGGACCAATCAACAGAAACAAACCAAACTGGGAGGTTAGTGGAGAGGGCGAATGTGTGTGTGTGTGTGTCTGCTGTCCTGTGTGTGTTGCGGGGACACTGTATGTTTGTTTATATGCAACATGGGAACATTGGGTATTTACGTGTAGCAGAGACAGCTAGCAAGTACAGATTTTTATGTTTCAGGTAGATTTTTTAAAAATTACAATTTTTTAAATGTTTAATTTTCATATTTAATCCACAGGTTTGGGTAAACTGACTGTTTCTGTTGCAGCAATCAAGTTATCTCAACTTCAACCCAACGTATAAAAGGTTAATTTAACGTCTTAATAAACTGACTTATTCAGACCGTAAATGAGCTCCAGTGGCATTAAAACTGACAAATTAAACTGTCACAAAAAGTAGAAATCTCCATTTTATCCTCACACTTGAAATCACACAGATGACTTCAACCCACAAATGCATTTAGACCCAAGCATTGCCCCCAGAGGCAGACAGCAGTAACTACAGAAGCTAAACTTAAAAATAAACAAAGTTTGAAATCAAACTCAGACTGAGTTACAAAGCCTTACGTTTATATTCTTTCAGACGGATGCTAATTAACTTTCTCCAGTGCAGTAGTTCTTTAACTGTGGGGCGTAGACAACCAGATAAAAAAAAAAAAAAAAAAAAAAAAAAAGGGG
>VUQH01019142.1:8886-23845 GCA_015106775.1 Etroplus canarensis | reverse complement strand
ACTTTGATAAACTCTGGGAACCATATATAAATATGATGACAAATGAAAGTGTTAGATTTTTATGAAATGATTTATGAACGCTGTAAAATGTAGCCCCCATTTTCTTTCTTCCTCCCCCTGCCTTTTTTTAAAAATTATTTATTGATGTATTTATTTATTTTTTTGTTTGTTTTTTCTTAATTTATTTTTATTTATCTTTTTTTTATTTTTTATGATGCAAGGGTATGCAGTCTGTGTGTGTAGTGGGTATATGTGTATATGATATGTGTTTGTGAAATAATTTTGAAAAAGACAATAAACATACTGGCAAAAAAAAAAAAAAAATCAGTAATACTGGCCACACAGAGGCCTGTAACAGGTTACTGAAGAGACTTGTCAGTTTTCAATTTAATCTATGTCTGAAACATCAGAGAAATTATGTTTTTGCTTAAAACTGTTAGTTTTTCACCCTGTCTGCCAACCAGGAGCAATTTTTTGACAGGTATTTATACCATTTTGGGGGAACTGGCCCTTTAAGTAACCCAGAAGGAGTGGTTCCATTGTGTATTAAAGAGGGAGAAAAATCACAGATGAACATAAAATTAATGATAAGCTCCTATGTTTTCAACATTATGAGGCCATCTATTGAATTCAAGCACAAAACAACAGAAAAGAATAGTAATAAAGAACATGAAAAGAAATATGACTGTTACTTTATTAAAGTGAAGTATCAGAATTAGAATCAGAATCCTTAATTAATCCCAGGAGGAAATTGCTTGAAATATTCATCCAGGCTAGGGATTTCTTTGTTCTGACCTTGTTATAAGTTGGGACTTATTTGTCAGCATTTAACTAAGTCTGTCTGCAAGCATTTTTTTTCTCTCTTCCTTTTTTTATATTCTCACCCTCTCCTCTGCTTTTTCTTCTGACCATTTTTAAAGGCCAAATAAAACGATTTGAGAAAACACATAGTTGGATTAGCAGTGCAATTTTACCCCTAAACGTTTGCATACTTGTTTAAAATATGTTTTTAATTATGAGTATTTTGAGGTTTTGTATTGTTCAGAAGTGACCGTTGCTTTCAAATTCAACTTCAATCCAACAACCTCAATGAATGGAAAAAAAAACAAAAGGAGAAGTCTAGCAGTTGCAAAGTGGGCAAATTTGCAAGTAAGTTTCTAATAGCGATGACAGTTCCGGAATGCGTCTGAATGCATGCATGTTATGCATGTTTGCACCTATGGAATAGAAAAAGTGTGTATATAAACCATGGGTGGATGTCATTATCTTATTAGACTTATAATAGTTTCATATATGATGTGTTGAGGTCTGTCTTTTATAAATGAGAGGGTGATGTCTCCTTAAATGGTAAACACGCTTATGGGAGGTGGAATATAGCACTTTTTTAAACAAAACCAGTCCAGGTTTTGGTGTGGTGGATCAGCGACCTCTGCATTAATATTCACTTGCTGAGAGGTGTTCATTCTGATGTCCGCAGTCTGAAATGCTAGCGCCTGGCTCACGGGTAAAATGCATGTTGTCAGCCCGCGGTTCAAACATATAACCTCATACCTGAATATTTAGGTTCACCTCAGGCTCACTTAATTCATCCTATTCCACAAGAAAACTCGCCATTTCAGCACTCACAAGACTGACTGAGTGACCCAGTTTGGCAACTCTGACGTTTCATGGTGCACGAGCTTGCTAACGCGTGGGGCAGCACTGAGCTTGGCAAATTCCGTAAAAAGCATGAAATCTCCAGTATATTTTGGTTTTATCATTAGTTTTCTAATAAATATGGTCAGACATCATGTATCACATTATAATTTAAACTATATACTACTGGAAAAGTGACTTTTTGTGATTTTTGGCAAAATTGTTTCATTTGCCCTTTAAAGATTTGTTGTCAAACTGTTACCAAGTAGCTGTTGCCTTGCAAGGTCTACAAAGGGACATTTGTGTAAGTAAATGTTTAGAACAAGGTTAAATAGTTACAGTGTCCTTTATAACAGCTTAATAATGTTCTTTTTCAAATGCAAAAGCTTTTGTTTCACTGAATTTTGATAGTACTTGTTCCTAATAGCTCCTCCTGAAATTGGTTTGACTTCATATCTGTTCTGACTTTGATGTTTTTGTTGCACACAAAATAGGTATTCAATTGAATTATATTTATGTTTATATTCAATTTCATTTATATTTACAACAAAAGTCACCTCAAGGTGGTTTACACTGTAAGGTAAAGACATACAGTATTAGAGAGAAAACTAACAATCAGACGATCCCTTATAAGCAAGCACTTGGCAACTGTGAGAAGGAAGAACCACCTTTTAACAGGAAAAGACCTCCAGAAGAACAGGGACCAGGGAGGGGCAGCCATCTGCCTCGACCAGTTGGGGGTTGGGGGAAAGAGAACAGAGAATGGAGCGCAAACATGTTCACTTATCTGTCTTGTGTGACAGTTCTATTTCTCTCTTTGTTCTGTTTGTGTATATGGCTGTAACAGTGTTTGTTGGTGTGTTGGCCAGATTCTTAATTTCAATATATTCTACCTGGTTTAATAAATGATATGCAATTATTCTCCAGTTTGATTATTGTATTCTATGAGATCTTCCCTGTTTAAACTGCTGGTTAGTTCACATCCTTATTGAAGTCATCCATATGGTGCAGCAGATAATATTTGCTTTTTTGCTTTACACATTTGCTAGGAAACATTGTGCTAAACATTACAAAAGTCATTATTAAATGAAATAAGTATGTTTATGGGCAGGTATATAGCAGCTACTATAATCCAGTTGTGCAATAAGTTTTAGCTCAATGTTTAATTGTCTGAACCTACTGTAACTTTACAATTTTGGTTCATTTCCCTTGCTTTCATAGCAATTTTTGGCCGCTGCAGGCACCTGTGTGAAAACTGCAAGAAGCCACTTTATGCTGCCTGCACCAAACAGGAGAAATCAATTTTTATAGCTTAAAGAGCAGATATTTCCAAAACCACAGTGAATACCAAACTTTTATCAACAGAAATAAAAATGGATATATCTCCAGAAGCAAAGCCAGCCAAAAAAAAAATAAAATAAAAATCAGCCATGAAGTTGGAAGAGGCTTTTGCTTTTATTAATGCAGTATGTCTTCCCCTCTGCCTTCTATCTGATACCTTCCACCTCGCCCTCCTATGCATTCTTCTGTTTAGGCACTCTGGCTATGGCCAACCAACTGTTTGAATAAAACCACTGACACACCGACATGCCAGCCAAAATTACCCAGGAAATTTGGGAAATCTACTGAAAACAATGGCAGGACCAAAAAAAAGCCAAGTAATTTGATTACTAATTGGTATGAGAATCATCAGCTTTCCTTAAACATGTCAATAACTACACACAAGATGAGGGGTGGAGGATGTTTGGTGGGGCGTAACTGGTAAGTCAGAAAGCAATTAACAACTGATAGTTATGACTCATTTGCATTTTTTGTAAATTGAGAGTGAAAAATGGAGCATGACTATATATATAAAGCCACTTCTAACTGTGCTGGTACTTTTCATCAACACAGTCAAACTACAATCAGTCTTGGTCGAGCTCATGACATTTAGCTAATGTTCTATTGTGTTTTTTGCTTGTTTTTATTTTTTGATTTTGAGCGCATCATTAAACAATATGCCATTCTTGAGGAGACACTACTGCCAGTATTGGTAATGAGAAGTGCATCTAAAAATATCCAATAATTTACATTTTTTTCACTATGATTTGAGAGATTTTATGAAAATGGACTATGAACAGCTATCATAAAACAATAGTCCAGTTTCTTCATTACAACTGGCTGAGCTGTGTTAGAAACCACTGTAAAATACACAATATATTCCCACCTGTGATCACATTAGGTTTTTTACTAATTTGCCAAATTGTTCTGAAACAGGAGCAAATCAGAGTGCTAACTAAATGACTCTACTTCAATGATTACAAAACTATTGACATTCAGACAAATGTTAATAATCAACTCAGTAATTAATTTGGATCTATTAGGCTAATTTCCCACTCCATATTTGTAGATTATGTGGCCCACTGTGGAGCTGTAGGGTCCCAGAGCCCTACAAAAAGCTGGAGCTCCTTTTTAATTTTAACATGCTATGCTACTGTTGAAACTCTTAGCCAAATGCACTGAACCCTTTGACTGAAAAAGGTTGATAATAATCAGGCATCCCTGCGTCTAAGGAGGAGGTGAACACTTTTTGGATCAAGTCCAGCTGGTGTTACATGACTTTGTTTTCTTGAATTCATACATTTATCATTTAAAACACATATTTTATGTTTTCTCAAGATACCTTTATAGTTATGCTATTTACTTGAAAAAGTTTATGAATCAGAATCAGAATACTAATAATAATATTAAAGGGAAATTACTTGAGACACTCAGTACTAGATTAAAATAATGTATGAACCTTCATTTAACCAGGAAGTGAACTCTTGAGATTAAGAATCTCTTGCGACTGACAGAAAACCTTACTCTAATGTGTATTTCAATGTCAGAAGAAACAGGAGCTCCAGAGAAAACCTGAATGAGGAAGGGGAGAACATGCGAACTCCACACAGAAGTACCCTACCTGGGGTACCTCTGTGTGGAGTGTGTTAAAGACTTGAACCTCGGACCCTTTTCAGTGCTCACCACTGATCTCCCTGCGCCATTTTCATATGAACTTATTTAAATTGGAACTATTGTGCACATATTCAGTTCATTATAGTGAATCCTGAACTGTGCTAGAGTAAATTTGCATGATTCACAGTTCGAAATGATCCCAAATGGGAAATGATTTTGACACTTTGCCCTTTGCATTCCAAATAAATAAATGCTTGTAGCAACAACATCCAGAGCAAAATAGGACATGTTTTTTGGCATTAAAGTCTAATCGTTTGTTTTGTTTAAATACCCTCCTCTTCAAAGTTTGCTCTCTGTAAAAGCAACTTAAAAATGCCTGTGTCCACACGTTTCAATCAAAAAACAAACTGACAGTAGCTTTTCAATGTCAAAAGAGTATTTTGTGCAGTTGCAGACCATTATTAAGTTCAGTCCTTAGTCCTGTTCATGTAAAAACCTTTTATGTCTGAAACTTGGTGAGCATAAGTTTGTTTCATTTCATTATGCACACTGAAAGTAAACTTTGCATGAAAAAAGTTGATGACCATAAGTTTATTACTTCATGGGATGTGAGTTGCTGAATAATCTAGTATGTTATGCTTAGTTATTAATAGGCTAAAACACCTAATGGACTGGATCTCATCATTAACATCCATATCAATGAGTTTACATTCTAAATGATTATATAAATACCGTAGGCTGTCATGCATATGCTGCTTACAAACATGTTCATTTCTTTTTACCTCTTCAATTAGGTGCCCATTACAATGCACCATTCAAGAAACCTAATTAGCTGAATGGTCTATTGCAGTGTCTAAGAATAAATGAGAATGAATAATCACCAATTTCAATATAATTCTCGGGTTTTAGGGTGGGACAAAGATTCAGTCATGGCCAGAATTTTTGAAAGTGTGTTAAAGATCAAATTTTAGCTAAGCAGATATTGCCATGGTCTTAGGTTTGGAAGTTTGATTTTGCATGTTTTTGAGTTCTTTCATGCTTTTTGGTGTACTGTGCTTCTTCCATAGTTTTCATATTCTGTTATTGCATCCTTTGTTTGTTGATTATATTACTAGAGCAAGCTTTGTTTAGTTTAGTTACTTAATTCCCCAGATGTTACCTACTGTGTTCCTGTCTTTCGTCAAGTTTAGTCTTGTCATGTCTTCAGTGAAGCTTTCTGTTTCCTGTTTTATATTGTAGCTAGTCTTGCCTCATACATTATGTTCAGTTTTACCTTCTGCCCTTGATTGTTGCCACCTGTGCTCCTCTCCCTCCTGTTTCCTGGGTGCGCCTTAGTCTGTGTCTAATTATACGCTGCTTCTCCGTAGTTCTGTGTTGTCAATATTAGGTCCCTGCTTGTGTCAGAGTGGTCCTGCTTTTTGTTTCATTCCTAGAATTTATGCCTATGGACTTTGTTATTTTTGGAATTTGTTTGGCTGAATAAAGCCCAAGTTCACTCATCTGGCCTCCTGGAGTCCTCCATTGGGTCCTCACTCTTCACACTCACTGAGAGATTCCTGACAGACATGGAGCAAAAAGTGCACAACACTGTTTCAGTGTCTTAACAGCATAGGAGGAGTCCACCAAATTATTAAACTGGCTTTGCAGGAAGCAAAATGGTAAGAGATTTGCTTTTAATATTTAGTCTATGGTGCAGACTCAACACAGGGCACCTGAGTGAAGAACATATTTGCAGTCTGTTGTTTTAGTGAAGAGGCAGCGATCTTATTCAAGCCATGTTTAGAATGATATGAGTCTTGTCATAAAGTCTTGCAGCTGAATGAAGCATAAAACATATTTGGCAATCTACACCATATTGTGTAATGGTGTCAGAAAATAATAATAAAATGCATTATTATTCTTACTATTGCTATTGTTTTTTGTACCTTAATAGTGTTTGAACGCATTTAAAAAGATCTAAACTCCCCAATGGGCCAGGGATCATGTTAAATGATATGTAACATACAAAGATTTGTTTTATGCAAATGAAAAATAAAAATGTACTGATGATGGATTGCTTAACTGTTGCAAGCTGTCACTTTTTTTTTCTTCTTTTATAAAAAAAAATCCTGGCTATTGCGAGCCCCAAAAATCTTGAAGGTGCAAAGATGTGTGGAATGTGCATGTTGTACTTTATGTCTGTAGAAATTCTTCCCTGTCCCCAGGTGGCTTCAGCTGTCCACAAAAAATATCAGAGCTGTTCCAGGTTGACATCATTTCATCTTATGTGTGTTCTCTCTACCACCAACCCTCAGCTGAAATGTCTGCCCAATCGAAAGAGGCAGACATAAAGGGTTTCTGACGGTGTTCTTCACAGCTGGCTAACATCATGTTGGGAAAGCTGGACATCAATATTTTTTTCTCTTCCTCACTCAGTTTTGTTTACCAGTGGGTCAGTCAGTCTCCCTTAAATCCTTCATGACTTAACACAACTCTGTCCTGCCTGGCTTGCCTGGGTGGCCAACAAATAAACTTGCACCAAGACAGCGCTGCAATCTTTTGAACTAAAGCCGTCTGTTATTTGACCGATGAGTGACAGACGAAAGCAAAAGTAAAGGTTAGCTAAAGGTTTTACCCACTGAATAGAAACAAGAGAGACATCAAAGAGAAATTAGTGCAAGGCGAAGCCTTCTGGTCTCAATCAGGCTGGTAAACAGTTGAGTGTAATACCTCTTTTTAAATTAGTCACTAATAGGAGCACAATGATAGAACAGCCACTTCACTGCAGGGGAGAGCAGAGTAGCCTAATGGAAGTGGGATTGCCTTTTTCACCAGCTGAGCCCTGCGGCTCTTTTTTTGTCCCAAATTAGCAATTTACATGAGTACACATTCTTGGTGCCAAGCACCTTTTCTGCATTTTAACATATCTATTTGTGTCAAGGCAACAGGATAAGCGGGGTAAAAAAGAAACCAATTGAATCATAAGTGGAACCTAACCTTGAAAACAATCTGGCCACAATCATGAAAAGAGTTTGAAGAGGAATTAGGATTAAATGAGCAGGCCGGACCCTTCAGTTTTGTGGTGCATAATTGGACAAATAGTGACACAATCTGAAAAAACAGACATTGTCACATGGGAATCTGCTTGTGCACTGGCAATGACTAAACTGCAAATCACCAGCAAAATGCCTTGCAATCCATTTCTATTCCATTTGGCAAAGCATTGCTTTATAATTTTATTTATTTTTCCCTCCTTTTTTGTAGAAAGCCTGTTGGTGCTTTTCTGAATATTGATCAGGCACTGATGCCTGGATGCATGCCGCTTCTGCTTGAGACCTCTTTAACAGACAGACATGTATCATCATGTAAATCTGCACTCCTTCGCAAACATGCACACATACTGTACATCACAAGCTGAGTCATTTATCACATTGAAGTATTTGTGTGTGTGTGTTTGTGTGTCTGTGCGTATGGGAAGGACGAAGAAAAGGGAGAAATTTATCAGACCTTGTAATCCGTTTCCCTTGTGTTTTTCCACTCACCCCCTCATCCCACTACCTCTATATATCTTTAGCCATTTAATTAGCTGGACAGGTAATAAATTCCATGTGTTATGTTCCTCCCACTAGTTTATTTATTTATTCCTCAGCCTTTTAGAGCAGTACAGAATCTGAGGAGCAGACTCCATTATAAGGCAAGTAGCATCTCCAGCCTTTTAAGGTCTGAGTCATTAGTTAATCAACATGACAGCGTGACAGTGAGAGAACTGTTGCATCAACTTAAGCAGCTGTTGCCCACAACATCACCACAATGAATATATGCATGTGCATTTTGTGAATACAGTGGATGTAAGCTTTTGTGGGACAATGACAGGCAAATGTGTGTCAGACTGTTTCTCGGTGTGTCTGGCTAGCCAGATAAGAGCGTGTGCAGCCAGGTCCTGCCACATCATGTTATATCATTTAAACTCAATGAACTGTCTGTGATCCCGGTGCTTGAGGAGATATGTGTCAGCCAATGGGATGTCACTAAGGTTATGGCACCGTTTCTCTCTGTTCGCTGGTCCTACACAATGCTCTGTCAGCACATTCACCTCTAATGTTTAATATTACATTGCATGTCTCTATATCTGTGACTCTGCTTAACCTTTCCCTAATTAAATCAGGCTGGATTTGCAGTGCTTGTTACTGTAGTGTTTGGTGACAGTCAAGTGTAAGTGTGCGAATGAGTGTATGTGCATGGGAAAAGCATGTGATAACTTCATTAGTTCTCATTTCTCACCATTAGGCAGATTGGCAGAGCTAAAGCATGGCTGACTCATTGAGGATGTCCTAATTAAATGCTTACAGTGTGGTAAAGTTTAACATGTACCCTGTCATTGTAATTGGCCACTCTGACACGTATCAGCTTGCACTTAATACAACAGGTTAGAGTTTTCTGTTACACAAGGAATACATGATCTGTATGTGCTTTAATCACACAAAACACAAAACCATTCTTTCAAAATTTTTTTGGACTCAAGACACCAAATGTACCATGACTTTTCCTTCTCCTTTCTTTGTTCACATGGTGTGTTTTACAGATATAACGGAAGCACAAGACTCTGACATGCACATGTGTAAATGTATTCTTACATGTCTAGAGTATTTAGATGAATGTGAAAATCTTAGTGATCCATTTTTTCAAAAATAAAATGATTCAGTTCCATTTAATTCAATTCAGTTTATTTATTTATATAGCACCAAATCACAACACATAGGTTATCTCAAGGTATGTCACATAAAGCGTGGGTTGAGACCACAGTCCACAAAAGCCCAACAGAAACCGCCATCAGTAAGCACTATGGCGACAAAGGCGAGGAAAAACTTCCCTTTAACAGGCAGAAACCTGGAGCAGAACCGTGACTTCAGGGAGCACGGCCATCTACCTGGGCTGGAAAGACGTGAGAGAGAGTGTCATGGTCTGCGTGTTTTGTTGTTGTTTTTGAGTTTTCCAGGCCTTTTTGTATTTTCAGTTTTCTTATACTTTAGTTTGCTGTGATCCCCTTGTCTGTGTGTCTCTGTCTTCTGTCAAGTTTATTCTTATGTCTTGTTTTCTGTTCCTGTTTTATTTTGTAGTCTGTTCAGGCTTGTGCATTTGTGTTCTGTTTACTTCCTGCCCCTTATTGTTGCCACCTGTGTTCCTCTCCCTCCTGTCTCTCGTTTATTCGTTAGTCTGTGTGTATTTAGTCTCTGTCTCTGTTCAGTTCTCTGTCACGTCGTCAATGTTTTCTCCCTGTGTGTGAGGATTCTCTGAGTTTAGGCTTCTGTTTCCCCCTGCCAAGGATTTATATTTTGGACTTTGCTTTTTCTTGTGAGTTGGCAAAATAAAGCCTTTTTTGAGTTTACTCAGTCTGCTTCATGGAGTCTGCACATTGGGTCCATCCTCCTCACATGGCGACACATCATGACAGGGAGGTAAAAAGAGAGCTCAGAAGAGAAAGAAAGAGTTAGGAGAGCAGTAAGGGACACAGGACATAAAACAGCAACAATAACCTATACAATATTAATGGTAACATATAAAATGGTGAGCTAGTGAGTATGTAGTAGAAAGAGATAATTACTACAGATGTGAAATAAATGCTACATCCTTTAAGTACTGGCTTAGATAGTGTAGCAGCATAACAAAGAGATGAACCAGGGTGAGCCTGTGTCGGCCCTAACTATAAGCTTATCTTAAATAAACTTATCAAAAAGGAAGGTTTTTTAACCAACTCTTAAATGTACAGGGGGTGTCTGTCTCCTGAACTGAAACTGGAAGATGGTTCCACAGGAGAAGTGCTTGATAACTGAAGGCTCCGCCACCAAATCTACATTTGGAGATTTTGGAGCATAAAGCTCTGGTCGGGTGTTAAGGAACTATGAGCTCTTGAAATAAGATGGAGTCCAACCATTAAAGGCTTTATAGGTTAAGAGTAGAATTTTAAATTCTATTCTGTATTTTATTGGGAGCCAATGTAAGGAAGCCAATACAGGAGAAATATGATCTTTTCTCCTGGTTCCTGTCAATACATGAGCAGCAGCATTATGCATAAGCTGCAAAGTCTGTATAGATTTGTTTGAAAACCTGATAGAAGTGAATTACAATAATACAGCCTGGAGGTAATAAAACCGTGGACTAGTTTCTCTGTACATGTATCTGTCTGAGATAGGACTAGGCCTGATTTTAGAAATGTTACGTAGATAGGAAATCGCAATCCTAGAGGATAGCTGTATGTGTAAGTTAAACATCATATCTTGGTCGAAAATTTCACCGAGGTGGTGTTTCTAATGGTGGCATTAGAAGTCAAAACAATGCCGTCCAGTGGTTCTATCTTCGTGGACAAAATATTTATAGCCTGTTTTGGGCCAAGAATAAAAACATCTGTTTTATCTGAATTTAAGAGTTGAAAGTTACAGGTCATCCAGGTTTTAATGCCCTCCTGACACTCCTGAAGAGTGTCTAACTGACTAGGATATTCTGGGTTAAAAGATAATTATAACTGAGTGTCATCTGCATAACAATGAAAGTTAATAGAATGTTTCCTCATAATGTCTCTTAAAGGCAGTAAGTAAAAAGTAAATGGTATCTGTCCAAGCACTGAGCCTTGTGAAACTCTGTAGCTAACCTTAGTCTAGATAGAGGCCTTATTATGAGCATGCATAAATTTTGAATGGTTTGATAAGTAGGACTGGAGCCACTTCAGTGTTATTCCTTTCAAACAGACTGACTTTTCTAATCTCTCTTACAAAATATGGTGATCAGCAGAATCAAAGGCAGTGCTAAGACATAATAGAACAATGACAGAGACAAGTCCTTTGTCAGATGTGGTCGTTATTATGCCTTTTTTTCTAAAAAGATACACAGCTGATTAGCAACTACTTTTTTGAGAATCTTGGAGCAGTAAGGAAGTTTAGATATTGTTCTATAACTAGCCAAGACTGCTGGATCAAGTGAAGTTTTTTTTAAGTAGGGGTTTAACTGCTGCTTTAATGGACTGTGTTACATGTTCTGTTAATAGGGACATATTGGTTATATTAAGAAGATATGGACTGACTAAAAGTAGAGATTTCTTAAGAAGTCTAGCAGGTATTGGGTCTAAGAGACAGGTAATTGGTTTGAAGACTGAGACTACTGAAGTTAAATCAAAAAAGACATCAAAATATATTTCTGAATCTAAAGAAAACACATTATTAGGCAGAGATAAAGTGCTAATGGGTGTAATATTTTGCGGGATTTTATCTCTTATATCAATAATTTTGTCATTAATAAATGTCATAAAATCATTACTACTATGAACTAAAGTAATGCAGTGATCTGGAGCGCTATGGCTCTTAACCAGCCGAGCTACAGTACTGAAAGGCAATCTGTGATTATTTTTGTTTTCATTCATTGAAGCTGAATAAAATTCTCACCTGTCATAACGTAGAAATTTCTTATAGGTATTAAGGATGTTATTCCAAGCCAAATGTGATTCTTCTGTCTTATTTGAACACCTTGATCTTTTAAAATGTCTTACTTTCTGTTTCAATTCATGGGTGTGAGAGTTGTACCACAGAGCTAATTTTCTTTTCTCACTTGTTTTCTTTTTCAGAGGGGCTATAGTATCAAGTATTGTTCACAGTGAAACTGCTGTACTATCAACTAGGTGGTCTAATTTTGAGGGACTAGAGTCATCAATACTGCCCTCTGTTGTATTAAGACATGACACTGAAATAAGTGCTGATGGGATTAATTCTTTAAACTGAGCTGCAGCACAGTCCAGTAAATATCATAGTTATATATCTGCCTAATGCCATGAAATCAGATGAACCAAATTTAAAGGCTGTTAAATAATGGTCAGTTAATTCAGGATTTAGGGGAATAACAAAAACGTAATTTATATCAACATCATAGACTAGAACAAGGTCTAGGGTGTGATTAAAGCAGTGTGTTGGTTTATTAACACACTGAGAAAGCAACAACTGAATCAATAAGAGAGAGGAATGCTGCACTGCATTTGTCATTATCAGTATCTATGTGAATATTGAAGGGAAATTGATTCCACAACAGTATGTTGGCAATGTCTTTTCATGGTCAGGTAATGTAATGTATTTGCATTTAAATAGCACTTCTCTAGTGTTACTGACCACTCTAAACACTTTAGACTACAAGTTGTATCGTAACCATACATTGACACAGTACTTTATTATATACACTTCAAGTACTTTAGCTACCTCACATCCATGGCCAATTTAGAATCATCCAATTAACCTAACATGCATGTCTTTGGACTGTCGGAGTAAGCCAGAGCACCCAGAGGAAACCCACACAGGAACAGGGAGTACATGCAAACTCCACACAGAAACATCCACCACTGTGCCACCCAAAAGTAAGTAGTGAATCCTGACAATTTATTAATAATATATTTTTTGATGACTTACACATTTCCATCAAAGAAGGGGACACCCGAGATACTGTACATTCTGTCTAAAGCTCTAAAGGTGCTCAATATTAAAATAATTTTGGGAACATTAATAAAACACCTTTTTGTGAGAACTGTAAAATTATGCATTTCATAGTTTGCTTTCTGCCTTTAAAAAGACATCCTGTTTTGGTTATTTTAAGGGCATGTTGCAATATTAAAAACATATTTGGGATGTTTAAAGAACATTCCCATATGGTCCCTGCTGTTATCCAAGAATTTTTATTGAGGCTTAAATAAAGAATTCACATTTAGGTTTATATTGGTTATAAATAATGTCTAACCTAACCATCCTTTACACCAGTGACAAGGTTCTGGGAATGTACAATAATGATGGAGTGATTTTAAGTGACTTAGGGGAATGTAGAACGCAGAATTTTAGGCAAATAACTTCCTTGTAATCCTTGACAAACTCCACAGGCTGATCCTTTGGAAATGTTCTGGGAACATCCCTGCTGGTGACACTGCAAGTGGAGAACATTCTGCAGAATTTTTGGTGTGTTCAGCCTGTAAGCACTGTAGTTCACAGCAACTTCAATATTTTATTATAATTAGGATATCTGTAGATTTTCTAAATGATACATGATCGGCCACACTGAGCTAGAAGTAAAAAAAAAAAAAACAGACACTGCAAGATAAATAGCCCCTGCTTCATAAATAATGCTTTAATGTGGTAACTACAATGTGTATTTTTTTTTCTTTGGGTGAAGTGCAGGTTTTTTTTTCTTCAATTTTAATTGAACTGAAGTCACTTAAGTCTGAGGGCACACGTCTATTTACAATAAATATTAAATGTGTGTGTGTGTGTGTGTGAGTACTGGTCTACTGCTGGAGTTCTTGATGGAGGGCCATTACATTCTCATTAGATCAGCTCCAGTGCTCAGGGTCTAGAACACAGCTGCCCTCACTCCCCAAGCACCGGCAGAATCGGACCCAAAAGGCCATTCTTACCACTCCTTTCCCTCCTTTACCATCTATCCCTTTCCTTTGCTGGACCCTTGCCTTCACCCATGTGCCTACTACTGCATCTCTTGCTCTCTCAACTTTCTGTATGTATTTTTTTCTTCCTTTTCATCTGTTGTTTTGTCAGGAGCCAGACCAGAGGTACTTTCCCAGAATACAGCTGAAGAAATGAAAACTTATTTTTCTTTTTATAAACAGCTATCCTGAACTTTTTCACCACATTACTGGCTCTCCTGGTTACTTATCTTTACGGTGAATTTAAATTATTTTGCATAAACAGTATAATCTTGAATATATTTATTATATATTCTAGCTGTTATCTGAGTCAGAACTGAAGGGGCAGTAGTCTGATCAGAGATGCCCAGGCCTCACTTTCCCCAGTCACATCCTCCAGCTCTTGGGAACAGCTGTAGGATGTCACATTCCCAAGCCATCCGAGGCATACACTCTACTTAGTGTGACCAAGGTCTCCTGCACATTTGGACATGCCTGAAACACCTGTCCTAGGAGGCATCGTGATGTCTGAAACACCTGAACTGTCTCGGTGCAATGTGTAGCAACTCTACTCTGAGCTTCTCTTGAAAACCAAGCTTTTTCACTCTTTCCCTAAGAGTGAACACCTACAACCAGTTTTAGTTCTAGGTGATCAGATCACTGAGACCTCCGCCACCTACTCCTGCCCAATTCACATAGCACCCGAACCCTATGACCCTTCCTGTGGATAGTGGGCTCACTGGAGGGTGAACTGATGTTGCTTATTTGGGGTGGTCCTGATTGCTTGTTCATTTATATTTTTATTAAATTTAAAATTAAACTGTAAGGAATTGGTGCCTGGATGGAATACAGAATTAGACAATCAATTAGAAAGAGAACACAATGCTATATTATTTTATCATCTCATATTTGCAGCCAGTAGGCAGCTACAGAACCTCAAAACTGTTAGTTTATTCCAAGGATAAACAGGTT
>VUQH01019141.1:3176-14796 GCA_015106775.1 Etroplus canarensis | reverse complement strand
CTAGCTGCTCTGCACACTCCCTGAGCACTCTGCCAGGAATGTTGTCTGGTCCAGCAGACTTTCGTGGGTTGACCCTGCACAGAGTTTTTCTCACGTCAGCCGTGGTGAGACAGAGCACCTGGTCATCAGGAGGAGGGATGGATTTCCTCGCTGTTGTGGTGTCACGAACTCCACTACAGATGAGCAGTAGTTAAACACAAGCACAGAGTCCTTACACCATTCCATGTTGATGTAAACACACACGCCGCAGCCGCGAGTTTTACCGCACAGGGCTGCATTCCTGTCAGCACGAAACACGGTTAGCCCAGCTAGCTGAATGGCGGCGTCTGGAACACTGTCACTGAGCCACGTCTCCGTGAAAACAAAGACACAGCAGTCTCTGTACTCACGCCGTCGTTGGAGTCGGATGTAGTCCAGCTTATTGTCCAGTGAGTAGACGTTGGACAAGATGATGGAGGGTAGAGACAGCCGGCTAGAGTTTGTTTTTAGCCAAGCACGGGCACCTGCCGGCTTCCTGCACTTCCGCTTCCTCGAGCACCACTTGCGATGTCGTCTCTCCCGGCCACCGGCATCAGGCGATGCCGCGGCCTGAAGGTTTGGTCCACGTAGCAAGCTGAGGTCACGGAGTTTGCAGAGTACATCATCATGCAGGTTAGTGGATGCATGATCTCTTAGCTGGAGTATGGTCTGGCGGTTGTAAACATGGACACCGCTGTCTTTGATGTCCATGCACTTGAGAATCGGGCTAGACAAGGATAATTATACCTTAATTAAGGTATAACTACGAGGATATGAGCACCATTTTTGGCTCCTGGAGTGGCTGCTGCGTGCTGCTGCAGCGCTGCCATCTTGTATAATGGTGCTGGACAAACAAAGGAGCACGTTCAGCAGCAGACTCATTCCACCACGATGCTCCACAGAACGCCACAGGAAATCATTCCTACCTGTGACATCACACTCTGTAACTCCTCTCTGTGACATCACACTCTGTGACAACACACTCTGTAACTCCTCCCTGTGACATCACACTCTAAAAATGTAATATGTCACTCTGTGACATATTATGGTAAATGGACTGGTACTTATGTAGCACTTTTCTACTCTGAGCACTCAAAGCGCTTTTTACTACAGGCCTCATTCACCCATTCATACACACATTCACACTCCGATGGATGCATTGGGAGCAATTTGGGGTTCAGTGTCTTGCCCAAGGACACTTCGACATGTAGACTGGAGAAGTCAGGGCTCAAACCACCAGCCTTCGTGCTGAGAGACAACCCGCTCTACCTCCTGAGCCACAGCCGCTTTCTTAAAGATTTTACACTTTCTACACTGAGATTATTTAATCTTATTTCATTTTCGACCCTTCATACATATTTATATTTACTATTTGGACAATCACACTTTATACATATTGGTTTCTATAGTTTCATTTTCTATCTGCTCATATCTGTATTTACTTATTTATTCACACCCACTGGAGCGTCCACTCTCCATGCATTTCCCCCCTGGGATTAATAAAGGATTCTGATTAAAGTCATGGTGATGACTGCTGCGGAGCACTTAAATGTCAAACCATCACAGTCTGCACAGCAGCGCTGCTGGGCTCGAACCACCTCAAACCGCTACTTCTAAGGAAACAGGTCAACAAAAGCACGAGCACACCAAGAAGCTCCAGCCTGACTGTCAGAGAACGTGTACAGAGAAGCAGAACACGACCTCCTATCAGGTCTGAGCGACAGCTCCAACACTGGAAACGCGCTGAGACTGGAAGGTTGTTCAGCAGAGATACGGCGGGTCTGCCGAGTGTGTGTGTTGGCGGCGTTGAACCACACACAGCGAAGCTTTCAACGCACGCAGCCGGTGTTTCTGCAGGCTGTCAGGGCTGAATGTCTCCCTGACACTTACAACGCTCAAACGCACAGATACACCGGCCACCGCTGACCCTGAAGGAGAGTCTGAGGCTCCAAACTCCATATATTAAGCTGAACTGCATCTCCCACAATTCCTTTGCACGTGCTGTCTGTTACTGCACAATGAGTCATCAGTTAGGCATGAAATAGTGTTTATTAAAGTAAAAACTCATAGAACTACTCATAAAAAACCAGAATGGGTTATGTATGTAGTGTCCATGCAAAGTGGTGACAAGTCGCTGCCCCCAGTGGAGGAGGTTAAACACTTCAGGATCTTGATCATGAGAGGTCTGCTGTGGTAAACAGAGAGATGAGAGTAGAAGTGAGAAGCTCAGCGTAGAGCCGCTACTCCTCCATATCAGAAGGAGGTGGTCTGGGCTTCTGGCCAGGATGTCTCCTGGGCACCTCCATGATGAGGCGTTTCAGGCATGTCCTACAGGCACGAGGCCCCGGGGCAGAGTAAGGACATGCTGGAGAGGTTTTATATCTTGGCTGGTTTGGGAAGGTCTTGGTGTCCCCCCGCCAAGACGAGCATGAAGAGGAGGCCAGGGAGAGGGAGGTCTGGGCATTCCCCCTTCGACTGCTGCCCCAACGAGACCAGGACTGAGCAGCGGAACTGATGGACGGACGGTTGGACGGGCTCCACGTTACTAATCCAGTAACTGGCGAGTGTTGGCAATCCAAATGTACAATTACAGGAAATGATGAAATAGTATATCAGCAACATGACTAAATAAGAAAATGATAGTCTGTTAAACCTTAATAAAGAGTAATTTACTTTTTAGCATCAGTAAGTTCATACTTCATAAGGTTTCCCAGTTTCTTAGTAACTTTTGGCTGTTGGTGCGGCTGAACCTGATGCTGTTGCTGGTTGTTATCTGAACGGATCTGTTCGAGCTGCACGGTTTCCTTTTCATTTGTTTCCTGCTCTGACTGCTTGGTTCAGTTTAGGCCCTGAAGCTCCTTGGTTGAGGAACAGACTGAAAGGCGGTTCAGTCGGTGACCCAGTCACAAATTTTGGCCCCAGGGCCCCACAAGGAGGTTAATCCAGCCGTGACCGTCGGCCCCACCTCCTGGATGATGAGCCTCTCTCTCACACACCTGTGCCCGGCGGCTCAGACAGCCGGTTTAGCTGCAGCTCAGTGAACCGATGCTTGTTTTGACACAATAATCAGGACCAGTTAAAACCTCCCCCTCCCACGAGATCCAGATCAGCCGGACCCATTCTGAACTGCAGCAAAGCTATTTGGGGATGCTAAGTGACAGGGAAACAACAGGCCCAATAAGCCTAACAGCCATTACCGCGGCTCCAGCTGAAATGATGATTTGACGGAGAAGCCATTAAGGTAATGATCTGTCGCTTGAAAGAGAAGCTAATGATGGATGGGAAGGGAAGGAGGGAAGGAGGTGAGGCCAGATAAGGAAGGAAGGAGCAGCTGCTGACACAAAATGAAAACCAGAAACTGAACGAAAAGCTGCTTTGGTTGTAGCTTTTTGTTGCTGCTGTATATTTTTACTGAGACGCTGACTGGGGACAATCTGCCCGGAGAAAGCCAGACTATATAACTTCACTGTGGTTAACATGAAACCTCACTGATCTCTCTTCTTAAAGGACATCTAGGTCCGGCCCCAGGATACAGAGCACACGTGCTGACCCCATGTGAGCCGGCGGGACTCTTCTGGCCGCTCCGACGCCAGACTTAAATGTAAAGATGTGGCCATCAGGTCTCCTCAGCTTCTGATGGACCTGCTTGAGGAGATCGGGCTCACGGAATCAATGGCTTCCTTTAAATCTCTTATTAAAACACACTTTTACAGTCTGGCTTTTATGTGATGACATTACGTTTGATGTTGTCTTTTATTATCCAATAAAAAAAAGGGAAAAATTAAACATGCCGTTCAGTCCATAAACTGTGAAATCAATACCAGACAGTGTCAAAGAAAACTCAAGTTCCAGCCCGTTCCCGTTCCATCGATTAACGCCGTGACTCATTATTGCAAAAGTCCAGCAACCGTTTAGCTGACCGTCTTCTCTCATGACTGGAAAATAGCTGCAAATTTAAAGTTAGATATCCTTCTTGGACTCTCTTACAGATAATGTATGTTTTACATGATCCGTTTGTTGACTAGAACAAAAGATCCTAGCTTGTGAGAACAGTATATGTCTAAAAGTATTGGGACACAGCTGTTAATGATGAATCCAGCTGTTTGATTCAGTCCCATCAAACCCAGCAGCTAGCCATGCAGTCTTTACCAACATGAGTGAAAGAATGGGTGGCGCTAAAGAGCTCACTGAATTCCAGCGTGGTACTGTAATAGGATGCCACCACCTGGTGACATTTCTTCCCTCCTAGATATTCCACCATCAGCTGGAAGTGGGATTATTGCAAAGTGGAAGCATTTAGGAACCACAGCAACTCAGCCACCAGGTGTCAGACCACGTAAAGTCACAGAGCGGGGTCACACACTCGCCTAACAAACGAACGGTCCCTGGTTCGATCCCAGGTGGGGACACAAACCCCTCTCACCATGGAGGTTTGGTGGAGAATACAAGGGAGCAGCTGACGGTACGCTCCATGTCATCCATGTTCTCTACACTCATTGGTCCAAATTAGGTGCTTCAGCATCCAGGTTTCTATCCCACCGCTTTTCTCAGGACCCAGGATTCAGTCCTGGCAGAGGAGGTCCAGGACGGTGTGCCTGCTGAAGGCCAGGGAGTGTGGGTGTGGAAACGGCAGCCAGCGGGCTATTAAAGGTCATGAGAAATGGTCGTCTTTCTGTCTGAAGCAGGCAGCCTGTGAGCGATTGCTGATGGGTGTTGCTGTTGCCGTGTGAAACTTTAATCCGGAGATATCGGTGTTGAAAAACCTTTGATCTGTTGGAGGTAACCGTTCATCAAGCTGCCTGCTTTGTGTCCTCTAAACTGGCTGAACTCTAAGTGGCTCTCTGTGCTTTTCCCTCCCATTTGAGGCTTTGCTGCTGCTTTAGTTTAGATAATTGATGAGAATCGGCCGGCGGCGGCTTCCTGTTTGCACGCCGGCTCGTTCTGAGCACCGATCGCCGATTATGCCGGCCCGGAGCGGTGGCTCACCTCTGTGGCCCGGTGGCATTGGATTAACTGTTATTGGGAGAACGTCAGGATGACTTTGAGGTTTTAATGAGATTGGTGTCAGAGAGGTTGCGGCGGTGGCAGCGAAGCTGTTTATTATGAAGGTTTATCAGCGGTAATGAGATTACAGTCTGCGCTGTGAAGGCAAATTTACCGACTTGGTCATTTGCAGGATCCAGGGGAGCGTGGAGGGAGGTGGTGTGTCTCTGGTGTGGAGGTGGAGTGTCCTGCTGTTCCACGGTCTTCTATACTGTTGTATATTTTCACATCACCTCCACGTACGGATCATCAGGGAATCGTTAGGATCGTAACAGCACTGCACATTTAGCAGAACCCTAATCCAGTCCTATCAGACGGCTCCACATCCCTGAGAACTGTAGAAGATTTAAAAATATAAAATCCTAGAACACTATCAGTCATGGATTGGCCTCCCCAGAGGCCAGACCTCAACATGACTGAAGCAGTGTGGGATCATGTTGACAGAGAACAGAACAAAAGGCAGCCAACATCCAAAGAAGAGCTTTGGAATGTCCTTCAAGAAGCCTGGAGAACTATTCCTGAAGACGCCTTAAAGACAGAAAGCTTGGCTCAGAGAGTTCAGAGTTTGCTGCATGTACCGTATTCCCACTTACATTTGCATGTTTCAATAAGTCATGGCACAAATTTCCGATTTTCTAAGCAACATGTAAGAAATGAGGAGTTGCTCCAGACTCGTGTTCGTTACATCAGTAGCTTTGAGTCATGCTAATAATCCTGTCTGTTGTGCTGTCGGCAGTGCGGTGGGCAGTAAACGGTTAGCCATGTTCACATTTACGGTTTTAGTCTCTAAGTGACTAAGTCTCTAAGTGTAATATTGATCAGCCCTTCAGAAAATGGGTAATCAATCAAACGCCATCAGATGGGAGGACGGCAGCGGCTGAACCAGGTCAGATTTATCATCAAATCTGAATATGGGCTTTTATATAAATCAGTGCTCCGGTGACGGATTAGACCTGCTGTATAAATGACAGATTGTCCCCGCCGGCGGGAAGATCATGTTCAGGCCGCTGAAAACATGCAACGACGAGGAGGAGAACAAGATGTTTCAATTATCTAAATGAGCCCGGGCTGACTGACGGGGTGCCCCGATTTGTCCGGTCAGAAAGAGGAAGTCAACCCAGATTGCTTCGGAACGTAAAGAAAGAAAGGAAAAAAGAGACGAGGCCCAGTCAAAGATATATGAGAGACTTTCTGAAAGCCTACAAATGGAGAGGGAGCGTGGATCTGACAGGCTGAAACCAGAAACCAAACAGCTTCAGGACTCGACAGAAGAAAAACAGGAAATAAAAAGAGAACAAGATGTTACAAACTGACAGAGGGAGCAGTCTGCACGCCGCCTCATTAGAGGGAGTCTTTTCAAGGTGAAAATAAAGCTCTGTGTTGACGATTAGCTCCCTGCGGTTTCTCTGCGTTTGTGTTTGCACATTAAAGCTAAAGAACAGGTGAGGAACGTCTGCGGTCTCTGGTTCAGGAAGCGGAGTCCTCGGTCTGAGAGCACGAGGTGTTCTGTCCTCCTCCTGTCTCAACAGAGTTGATTAGCGTCTCCTGTAAAGAGCTCTTATTAGGTGATATCGACACGTGTTTGACGGGATTCAGCCCGAGGTGACGGCGCTGATGGTGATGAGAGGGGAGCGAGCTGGCGCTGAACAGGCCCACAGAAGCAGGTTTACTGGATGAAATGAAACCATGAAATCAGGTCTGCGTTTTTCATTTAGTCCTCTCACAAAAGAGCTGCTGTTTCTAAAGCAACCGTCCTCGGTACCTGGATCCACTATGAATTGATGCAAAGGCAAACAAATGCAAATGTCTGCTAACTACCAGCTGTGGACGGCGTGGGATTGTTTTCCCTCCGTGGGTCTGTGCTCGCTGTCGTGGCTGAGAACATCAAGTAAAACAGGAGCAGCACGAAGGCAGAACCTTTGGAGTTCTTCGGTGTTTTTCTGTCAGGCTGTCTGTGTTAGAGCATCGAGAGAACCGGCATCTCCAAATCTGAGGCCACGGCTCTCAGGTGGAAACGGAGAGAGTGCCCACTTTGGATCAGGAGCGAGTTCAGGAGTGTCTCGGGGTCTTGTTCACGAGTCGGGGAGACAGCGAAGTCTGTACTGGTCTGTTGTGGTAAAGAGAAAGCTTTACTGGTCGATCCATGTCCCTGCTCTGATCTGTGAATGAGATCATGGAGAAGAGTGGTACAAGTTTCCTCTGAAGGGTGTCTGGGCTCTCCCTTAGAGACGGGGTGAGGAGCTCCACATCCAAAGGAGCCGGTTGAGGTGGTTCAGGCATCTGACCAGGATGCTTCGTAGGTGGGATGTTTCAGGCATGTCCTATAGGGGGGAGGCCCCTGGGTAGACCTGAGGGATACAGGAGACATTACATCTCTTGGCTGGCTTGGGAAAGCTTTGATGTCCCCTTGGAAGAGCTGGAGGAGGTGGCTGTGGACAGGGAGGTCTGGCCACCTTCTCTTACACTGCTGCCCCCATGACCTAGAGCAGAGAGGATGGATGGATGGATGGATGGATGGATGGACCACTTTAGTGGTTTATTCTGGCCAGCATTAACAAGTTGTCAGTTGACTGGTTGATCTACGTTCCTGCCCCCACAATGCATTCTGGGTAACGACTGAAGGAACGAGGTTCAGGATACAACTGACAGAAATGAGTTTTTTGTTCTGGGCTCAGCCTCAGAGAGAGGGTGAGGATCTCGCCTATTTGGGAGGAGCTCAAAGTAGAGCCACTGCTGCTCCTCTCCAAGAAGAGCCAGCTGAGGTGCGCAAGCATCTCCGCAGGTCAGGAGGAGACCCATCTCTCTCAGCTGTCTTGGGAATTCCTCCGTTTCCCTCCAGACATAGCTGGAGGAGATGACTGGACCATCCAAACCTGGATGGATGGAACCGTATCGCATGAGTGTTGTCAAGCCTGTGAGTAGAAGGTGCTAGCAGCAGACCCCAGCATTTCTGTGAACCTGCGTGACGGCAACACGAAGGAGCCCAGAACTTTGAGTGGCTCCAGCGATCATCTGACAGTGTGACGTGCTGGCGATTAGTTGTACTAGCAGACCATCCGAGACGCCTGCGCTCCAGTTTTGGTAAACGAAATTCTAGGATCTTATTTGGAAGTGACTTGGCACTAATCAGCAGGTATCTGTGTGATGCTTCATGGATGTCAGCTACTCAGAAAACAGACGAATGTGTGTATGAAGGAACCAAATCCCACCTGAACAGAGCATGCTCCTGCACTGTGCACCTGCGGATGTCCTGCATGTTGTAATGAGTTCTGCGTGACGAGATCGCTGCCAGTTTTCAGACATCCAGGTGTAAATTACTTCCGGGAAATGGGACACGGCTTCAGACGAAACGTCTCGAACACGGCCTAAATAAAGCCACCTTCTCTCCGAGGTGTGCCGCGGCGCCGAGTGTGTGCGCGCCGTTCATTAGACCTGGCAGTTTGTCTCAGCCTCGCCTCGCTGAATGAGAATTGACATCAGGGCTTCTTTGGCTCCGAGCAGCAAATTAATGATTTAAGGAATAATACACACACACACACACACACACACTGAGCTGTGACTCATCTCGGAGGGTTTTTTCTTCCATATTTTCAGTATTTTGTGAGAGAAATCCTCCAGATCTGACTGAGTCTAATTTATTCGCACCATACCTGCGTTCTCTTTTCATACACTCTCACGGTTCCGTCACTTGTGAGGACATTACATTCATTAGCATTTGTTTCCTTGACCGACCCCAATCCACTGCCTTAAGCAGACTCTTCCTGACTATATATACAATCCTGTGACAAACTCGGTCCACCTCACTTTCAGTAGCCCGTAGGACCACCCATACCATTAAGAACGGTTTCCTTTATGACTTCATCAGTCTCTCACGTGGCTGTGGAGGAGTTTTGGCCCACTCTGCTTCCACTGAGTCTTGCAGCCATTCATTTATGCACAGCTCTCCTAAGGGCCCACCACAGCATTTAAATGAGGTTGAGATCTGGACTTTGACTGGGCCATTGCAGCACCTTGATTCTTTTTTTTTCAGCTATTCTGTTGGAGATTCGTTGCTGTGCTTGGGATCATTGTCCTATTGCATGAGCCAGTTTGGACCAAGCTTTAGCTGTGGGACAGATGTCCTCGTGTTTGATGCTACAATACTTCAGTATACAGAGGAGTTCATGGTGGACTCGATGACTGCAAGGTCCTGTAGCTGCAAAACAAGCCCTGTGCTGACAGTTGCTATGAGGTGTTTGTGCTGATGTGCTGAGTTTGGTTTTGCCATCCATCCATTCGTGGACAGGTTGATAGTCCATTAAAGGGCCATTTAAAATAGGTTTTGGCCATCATGATTAATGGCTGTACAGACAATGCTCAACCTGAGCCATTATCTGCCCTGAAATAGAAGAAGTTAAAAAAATAAAAAGACCCCAAGAAACTAATTCTAAGAACTCTGACAGTTCCTCCTTCCTGCAGCGCAGACACAACAAGAACCTCAAGGACTTCCTCCAAAAGTTACTAGAACTATGAAAAAGTCCTTTCAGCATTAAAGAACTTTTTAAGAAAGAAGAAAATCTTCATGTTACCTGGAAATCTGAGACTTACAGAACCCTGTGTTTTTCTGCTGATGTTGGTTGGTGATGCCGGATTTTGTTGACTTCCAGCCACCACAGAACCATGGTAGGGTTTTGACTGTAGATGGCGTTGGTGGACTCATGCCATGTTGAATTCACCTGGTGGGTTTGTGCTGGACCTTGTTTTTATGCCTCTGCCAAGGCAGAGATTTCGGGTTGTTCGTCTACCTTCCCGTTACAAATCTCGTTGCCACTACAGGAGCCGACGTGTTTGCTGGATCTTTACCAAACTTTGTGCGGTTAATACCTTCAATAGCCAGAACATCTGATAACATTTATGAGATTGTGGGCTCGAAAGTCAAGGTCACATGGGGTTCGACTTTGAGGCGAGGCATACTGTCCGAATCCTAGGCATGTATTTGCTTAATGGGAGCTTCCAGGTGCATTAATGCAACATAGTTTGATTCTTTTATTCATGACTGTTGACTACTTGGACGCCCCATAGGGAATGTCCACCTGGGAGGAGGCCCCAGGGCAGACCCAGGACGTGCTCTCTGCTGGCTTGGTAACGCCTGGGTGGAGATGGCCTGGGGAGAGGGAGGTCTGAGCGTCGCTGCTGAGACTGCTGACCCTGTAATGCAGGAGTGGATGATGGATGGACAGATGGACCGATATGGTGTCTTCTCCCTGGGGAAAGCAGTTTTGGGTCTTCGAACCCAAAGTCGTGCTGATGCCTTCATGTTCCCCTGTAAATACCGTGGTTTGTGTGTTAGTGCGAAGCTTTTAGCGCCCGTGTACCTCCTGCTCACCTCCTCCACTCACACCTCAGTAATGGAGGCGAGGAAGGTGTCAACATGAGCGGCTTCCACCGCGGCAGACAACTCGTTTGTGAGGAGGAGGAGGAGGAAAAGTGACGTTTTCAGATCAAACCGTAGAAGAGGCGAGAAGGAAGGAGAACGAGGAGGTGTAAGAGAGCGACGCCTCCTTCCTCCTCCTTCCTTTTCACTTGGTTTCCAGGCCAGGCACTAAAGAGGCGGAGGTGGAGGAGAAGCAGAGCTCGTCACCTCTGGGACCACCTCCCTGCTTTTCATTTGTCACTTCATCTGACAGAACGAGGCGGGAGAGGCGAGGAGACGACAGGAAGGAGGAGGTGATGGAGGAGGAGATGAGAGGGGAGCGTGCTCACCTTCACGCTCCCTTCCTTTCTGCTTCGTCACTGTGTGGAGATGAGGAGGAGATGAGGAGCAGATGAGAATGCAGTGCATGTGAAGAAAGAAAAGGAGCAGTGGAGGAGAGATGAGGCCCCCCACTGGATCACGGCACTGATCAAACGACCAGACTGTGTTCCATCTTCTCACAGGGAATAAAGGTTCTCTGTGATCCTGCACTGACTGCTGAATATGTAAGTGTTGGCTTCAGGGGACAATGAAGAACGTGTTTGACTGTTTTCTGATATTTCTCGCATTAAACAATCACTTATTAAAGAAAATGACAGTGAGACACACCGCTGTGCCCCCGCGGCGTCTGATTAATAACCGCCCTGCAGTGCTGTTGATTAACGGGATCTCATGCAGACATCTTTTCAGGCTTTCACACCTGTTTGAAGAAAAACCCAGTCTTACACACGTGGTCGAGTCCAAGTTAGAGGAGGACAAGCAGACAAATGCATGTCCTCAAACACTCGTGTGTGCATGATGGGCAAAAGTAGGGGTTTGTCCAGTCTGTCCAGTGGACGTCCCAGCAAATTCAGCCCAAGGTCAGACTGTGCAACAAACCCAAGAGCTACATGTCAGACTCTACAGGCCTCAGTCAGCAGGTCAGAGGTTAAAGTTCATGACAGGACAGTTAGAAAAAGACGGAACAGTACGGCTTGTTTGGAAGGTTGCAGGAGAAAGACTCTCCTCTCTAAAACCAACACGGCAGCACAAACTGTCAGCGCGGCGGTGGAGGGATGGTGGTTTGGGCTTGTTTTGCAGCCACTGAGTCCACCATGAACTCCTCTG
>VUQH01019140.1:85212-113424 GCA_015106775.1 Etroplus canarensis | reverse complement strand
GGGGGATATTAAAAACCATGTCAGCCAAAGATGGACTTACCACAACAACCTTGGCCTCGAAACCCATTACGTCCCTCCAGGCGTAGCAGAGGATGTGCGGCAGGTAGAGGACAAAGTAGATGAGGCCACCGCACGCTGCTGCTAAGTTGGCCTTAGAGAAGAAGACGCTAATCAAGAAGCACTGACTGATGGTGGCCAGGCAGAACACCAGCAGGAAGACAAAGATCACAGAGGGATCGCTGTATTGGAGGATTTTTCCATACTGTGGCAAAAGAAAAAAAAGTCAGAAAGAGAAAAGTAAACACATAATTTAACATTAAAGCAAAAAGGCGTCTTGAAAAAGGTAGAAGAGGTTATCATGCAGAATGAAGCAAGCAGAAAGATTCATTAAATGTGATCATCATTGCTGATCTTTTAAAGGCATCAGGCAGAGTAAAAGGTGTTTGGAATGCTGAAAACATATGATCCTCTGGCATAATTTTCCAATTGGCTGCTATTGTATAACTTAATCTGAAAATCCCTAACTACATCACACATTTACTCTGCCAGTTTAAAGGAGGACCCTTCTCTAATTTTAGAGAGCTACTCATAAATCTGCCCAGTCTCCCACGATACACAGTGATGTTGATGTCTTCACCAGATCTAATTCAAAGAGGCACTTGAACTGTTAGTAATTGCAATTAATGCGATTATGATTAAAATCCTTAAAAAGAATGCTGTGCGAGTGAGCTGCACGAATGCTCAGTATAGAACTTCTACATTTACATAAGCCAAGAAACTCTCAAGTACAACTGTGTTAGTGCCACAGTAAAATTATCTTGTTTTAGTGCTTCGGTGTCACTTCAGATTAACGTCTCCATTATTCTAAACACAAGTTTTATTAGCTCATGATGCGGAAAACTCTCCAAAAGTAGAATTGGGTCCTCTAAGTCACTGTTTAATCATTATGGAATCACCTTGAGTATAAGGGTAAGGAAGAGAGTGCTGACAGCCAGCAGCAACACACTGGACACTGCCCAGCTCAGCCAATAGATGCCACTTCTCAGGCCCATGATCCTCACTGTCTCTTTAAGCCTTGCCTCTTTCTCTGCAACAATGCCCTTAATGATCATGGCGACAGAGTAGATCCAGGCTAAAGTCATGTATAAGGGGAGGGATCTTGCCAGTGAACGGAGGAACCTGAAAGGTGGAGAAGCCAGCCCAGAGAAGACAATGATCCCAGATTTAAATCTGACATTCACATTAAATGCTTAACCAGTTCAATAACTAAATAAAACCATTAATTTGCTGACAAGCATTTGCACTTATATTCTATATTACTGTGTTTCATTTTTTTAAATTATCCCTGCTCCATGACTAGATCTTAGGTAGAGCTGGCAGTCTTGAAAACAAACATCCATATTCCTACAGTAGGATAATGAAACTTGCCTCCCGGGCTTGGATCACCTTTCAGTAGCATTAAAAGATTTATATGCTATGTTTTCAGCCTTTAATGCATTTTAAATATCTATGTAACAGAATTCATTTGTGGAATCAATTTTCCTTTTAAAATGCACATTAATTGTTCATATATTTTGTCCTGTGAAAGCAAAATGTGTCTTGTCAGTTTAAAAAAAACATTTCAAGAAGGGGAAAAGTACGGTTACTGTGCAAGTCACATTCTAAGAAGTGACTGTTACAGAAAGGTCAGCGTTGGAAACTGATAAGTTGTGAGATGTGTGAACGGAGGGGTCATGCAAGGGTCAGTGACAAAAATGTCATGAAAGTATTCACACATTTATTCTTTGAAGCCTGGATTGAATGTAATGCTTCTCATACTTCATGTAATAAAGGTCCCTTGAAAATTTCCATTACAGGCTCTTTTCATTCTCCTTTTTCCAGTGAAGGGGTCACATAAGGCATTTTACCAGACATGACTCAATTAGATGAAGAAA
Source organism: Etroplus canarensis (assembly GCA_015106775.1). Classification (NCBI taxonomy): domain Eukaryota; kingdom Metazoa; phylum Chordata; class Actinopteri; order Cichliformes; family Cichlidae; genus Etroplus; species Etroplus canarensis. The sequence continues at coordinate 111,490 of VUQH01019140.1, read as the reverse complement.
GAAAACTGGATGGCTTTATTTTTTGTTGGGTAGAATTTTTTAGTTAAATTAAGATCCATTATCTAGTTGGGGGCAATGGAAACAACAACACAGACAATATCATAGACCCCATTCTATAATAGATCAACATAGCCTGCAGATTTGACAAGTGAACACAATTTGAAAATGTTTTAAAACTGCATACTTCTAAGTGGCCAACAGGGGGTGATTCCTCTGGTTGTAAGGAAGAACAAACACTAAAACTTTAATTGTCTATGTCTATGAGAAAATCTCTCTTGCTTGATTGATGTCCCCAGTTAACACTTTCCTAATGAATTTAAGTTTTAAATATTGTTCAAAGCAACATTATCACCTTGTAAATTATGGTCCCACTTAGGGTAAAATTGAAGCCAAAGCAGGTCCTGGATACCGTGCAGTTAAATATGAGCTTGAGTCTTTGTTTTTCAGACCAGTCAGATCCCACCTTCCGCACCAGGTTCAGTTCCAAAAAGCTACTGTAATGGCCAAAATATTTAACAGCAGAATTCAAAACAGTAGTCTATAAACCCACTGGGTGACTTTGGGGTGACTGTTCTTCTATTATGTACAGTCTATGGACAATAGTAACTTTTAAGTTTGTACAGCAAACTTGTTCAAAATTGCTCTCTGGTCAACTAATGAATGAATGGCTTTTTGTAATAGGAAGGCTGCACACCAGAGTTTTATGTTTCCTTTAGCTAAAAACATCTGCTTGTAGCATTTCAACAATAAGACCAAAACAGCAAAACTGTGAGGCATAAAAACAAAACAATGCAGTAGATTTATTTGTGATTAAAAATTTTAATCTAAAATAAATCTACTGCATTAAAAATCACTGTGAAATGATCAGGTGGGGACACAAACCCCTCTCGCCATGGACTGTTGCATCAGGAAGGGCATCCGGTATAAAATCTCTGCCATACCATATAGTGTATAGCAGAAGCTGAAGCTGCCTCAGATTCGGAAATTATCATTTATATTGATATAAATGTCTCGTGTACACACTGAATGCCCTAGCAAAGTTACATAATTTTTATTTATTACATATAATTAATGTGCAATTACTCTGTGAAATCATTTAGTTATAGCAGTAATATGCAAGCCTTTCTGTCTTGATGTCTTAATTGCTACTGACAGTTTAAGAAAAAGCTTCATATTTCAGTTTTATTTATTATAGCACATCATAGTTTAACACAGGTTTTGTATTCAGATTGCTCGTCTCCAAGGCAACTGCAACGGAGCATAAAATAAAAGTACTCAAGCACAAGTACTTGAAAAGAGTTTTAACTGCAGCACTTGAATAAAAGTAATGTTTCACCATTGACACGATAATGACTCATTTTATTTGTTATTTTTTGTCTTGTGTGCCTGTGTGATTAATTAGATGTCAATAACTGTGAAAGTGGTCTTTGACGGTATCATTTGCATTTTTTTTTTCAGCTTGTGTGAGCAACAAATTAATCAAATTTTAATGACTAAGTGCAAACACTTGGTCATTAAACGTGCAAAACATTTGGAAGGTGCTTTCAAGTTGTCAAAACAAGGATATACTACTTATGAGAGTAAATGTGTATTGGTTGTCACTGATCAGTATTAGTTTTCGTACAGGAAATCTTGCCAAACAAACAACTTGATTCAGCTGATTTCAGGTAGGAGCCAAATGTGGAACAGTGTAAATATATCCATCTGGATGCTAAACAGTAAATGCATTGCTTCCTACATAATGAAAGAGGAAACAAGTGTAAAATGACAGAGGACTCAGGTGCAGATGACAAAACCGGTTGTTGTCACACCTAATCCAGATACAGCCTCATGATAATTACCATTTGATTTGCTATTATTATTAATGTGCTGAAAATGGCTGTGAAATTATCATTTAGAATGGGCCTGTGATCTGAATACACATCCTGCTTGCAGTTGCTCCTCGAAGGCACTCGACTAACTCAATTTATTGTTATTAATGTTTACAAATTGTTGATGGCTTGCAAACACATTAGGCTGATGGGAAATTACATTTCACCCAGCTGTTCAAATATCACTTTTTATTTACCAGCCACATTTTCCAATTAAACAGCAAAAATTGATTAGGTCAATTTTAAATAACGATCCTTTTTTATTTCATTAACTACGCCTACAATACAATGGGTTGTTGAAGAATGTGCTCTGTCTAAAGGAAACCAACAATAATGGTACTGCATTATGTGTCACCAAAGACATGAACAGTCTCCCTTTTATAACAGCGACTTGGTCTTATATCTTAATTGAGATTTGAACTGTGGATAGCTCAAACAGATAAGTAGTGTTTCTACCAAGAGATAAAAAAAAAACAGCTATTTTTATTTCTGATATTTAGACATTTGCTGATGAAGAAAAAATAATACACATGTGGATACTACTGTTTTGAATTTCTTTGACCTCTTTCTGGTAATAATAGCCTACCAACTAGCCAATAATTAAACGCATAATACAATATACATGGAGAGCTCAGTAATACACTTGGTTGTTTTCGTTTTACTGACCCTGTGAACATTATGCAAGTGTTTGATGACTGGTGGAATGTTAGATATGGTAAATGCAAATATTGTTAAGTAATTAAACTATAAAACTGTGCTTTCACCATGGCTCTTTCAAATTATATTTGTGGAACACAGTATTGTTGAGTAAGTATAGGGGGAGCAGACATTAGATTTACTTAATCTTAACTGTCCAGCTACAGGACTGCAAAAGATACACACCTCTTAATCATTGAATTTAGGTATTTTATTCAATCCCATTACCAGAGGTGTATAAAAGCAAGCACTAGCCATGCTGTCTGCCTTTACAAACTTTTGTGAAAGAATGGGTCATTCTAAGGCGCTCTCCCTAAATTTAAACGTGTTACTGATATAGGATGCTGCCATTCCAAAAAAATCAGTTGGAGAAATTTCTTCTCTCCTAGATGTTCAACAATTAACTGTAAGCGGTATGATTGCAAAGTGAAAGCATTTAGGAACGACAACAACTCTGCCATGAAGTATCAGACCACATAAAGTTAGAGATTGGGCTTACTGAGTGCTGAGGCATACAGTGCTTAAAAAAATGCCAACATTAAGCTGACTCAATAACTGCGGAGTTCCAAACCTCCTCTGGCATTAACATCAGCACCAAAGCTATGAGCCAGGAGCTTCTTGGCATGGGTTTCCATGGCTGAGCAGTTGCATGCAAGCCTTCAATCGCTAAGCGTTGGCTTGAGTGGTGTAAAGCACACCGCCACTGGACTCTGTTGGAAACTCCTACTGTATGGAGACTGTCAAATCACACTTCTCTATCTGGCAATCAGATGGACGAGTCTGGGTCTGGCGAATGCCAGAAGAACATCACTCTATTTAACCAACTTCAAAGTTTTGAGTAAAGATAATGCTATGGGGCAATGTTTTTCTGGGTTTGACCTGAGCCCCTAAGTTCCAGTGAAGGAAAATCTTAATGCTTCAATTTACCAAGACATTTTGGACAATCCTCTGATTCCAATTTTTTGGGAACAGTTTGGGGAAGGTGGTTTTCTGTTCCAGCATGTCTGTGTCCCAGTGCACAAAGCAAGGTCCATAAAGGCATGGCTGGATGAGTTTGCTGTGGAAGAACTTGACTGGTCTGCACAGAGCCTTGACCTAAACCACACTGAACACCTTTGGGATGAAATGAAATGGAAATTATGAGTCAGATCCAGTGTCCAACATCAATGTTTGAACTCACAAATGTTCTTCTGAATAAATGGGCAAAATTCTCTCAGACACACTGCAACATCTCTTACAAAGCCGTCCCAGAAGAGTGGAAGCAGCTGTAGCCACAAAGAGGGGATCAACTCCATAGAAGTCTAGTACTTTGTCGATATAGTGTATTTAGGCCAACACTTTTTTTATCCTTCAAGTATTTGTTGTAGTTGTTACCCAGCAAATTAGATTAAACCTCACGTAAAATTAGTCTACTTAATTTTCCAGTGACAAAATATTATGTTTCACTGCAATCAAGTAAATATACTTCTTGTACAAGATTATTAAAATTGACTTCTCAGATTAAAAGCAGCCAACAATTACATAATAAAATCACAGGAAATTCAGCACAACACAATTGGCATGATTTTGTTGCATTCTCACTTAATTAGCCAGAGCGGGCTGATTTGAAGAATCATTGATCATGATTTGATACTATGTGTTGTAATTGGCTTCGATTGACAGCAGCAAGATTACCAAAACACAAAGCATAAACAATGCTCTGACCTGAATGACACATGACAATATAAGTTTTCTGGATGATTGCCTTTTCTTGGTCTGGTTTAGCAGTTCTTGCTTTGAGTGAAATTAAGTCATTTAAATAAAAATGTTTTACTACATAATCAAATCCAAACTACAATGATTGAGTACATTTTGATATTACAGAAAAAATTGTCATATATGTATACAAAATAAATGGCTTTTTAAGAGACTATCAATTTGATAGAAATTTCAACATTTCATATGGTTAAAAGAGCTTTTTTGTATAACCCTTATATTTTATGCTTTGTGTTTTGATACTTTCCAGTAAGTGACTCTTTTCCACTGACCTTAACCATGACACTTATGAGCACACAGGGAACTGTAAGTAGAACAATGCTCTCTATGAACCTTGAAGACCAAAGAGCACCATTTTGAACACCAACGGCACGCAGCACTTCCTTGAGTCGGAGTTCTTTCTCCAGCACCAGACTTTTGATGATAATGCACACAGTGTACATGAAGGCCAGTATCAGGAACATCGGAAGGATGCCTCCAATTCTCTGAACAAAGCTGGTTATGGGGGAAAACAATCAAAAACATCAAAACTAGAAGTGCACACGGGGAGCAGAATAAATACAAATTGCAGATAACTTACAGTATAATAGGACTGTACAGTGAGACTAAACATACTTGATGAAAATATTGTGATGGATGTTTATCAGAACTTTTTGACATTCCAAACACCATATAATGTCCAAAAGCTTTTTACATGGTGTGTTCTCAATTTCCCATTTAATAATTTTTTAACTTACTTTTTTACTTATGTGGCATTCCCGTCCCAATACCTTAGAGGTGTTCATTTTTACGCTGAGCTAACCTTTTGCAAACTTGGTGCATCAGCTCAATTGGGCATTTAGTACTTTACTCCATGCCAGAGATGATGTATGATTTGATGCTGTTACAACACAATAAGGGGATATTAAACTAGCTGCATAATGCCACCAAAATGCCATGTCAATATCTTCCCCACTGCCAATATAATAAAGTGCTTCCCTTGCTTTATTGGACAGTGAAAGAGAGATATCAAATAGAGTTTGACAAAGTATATATTCTACATACCACTTATGCTCGCATTCCATAAATATTGGGGATACAGTATAATGCAAGCAAAGCACTGCTGAGCATAGATGAATAGATGAAGCACAACGTGAATGTGCTGTGTTTGGTAGAACAGACCTGCTTCTGATGCATTTGCATTAGAATAAATTTCTCTTATACTTCTAGACAAGTTATTTTAAAAAAGTATTGAATCTCAAAGATCTACTTCACTTAATTGCTAGTTAGCACTGCATGAGTGCTTTAGTCAAGAGGTGGTTAAGCATAATGTTGTTTTTGCTTATCTTATTTTAATTGTTCAATCAGCTGTTAATTAGTGTCCCCTGTAGCGTAGTGGTTTGCGCATTTGCCTAACAAGTGAATGGTCCCTACTTCAATTCCAGGTGGGGCCATAAGCCCCCCTGCCATGAAGAGTTGTGTCAGGAAGGGCATCTGGTGTAAAATCTCTGCCAAATTACCAATACGGATTAATCCACTGCGGAGAATAAAAGGGAGGAGCTGAAAAGTACATTCAATCGGCTCTTAATTATTTTTCTAAAACTGTCTTAGAAAGTACTTATTATAACTGTTCCTTTTAAAAAATATATTTTATTCTAGCAGTTTTCTTTTTAATATATAATTTGATATTTTACAAAGTTTTATAAAAGTTTTGGAGATCTAAAAAAAGCAGTTAAACCTTGAAGAAACCTCAGTTACATGAGAACTTGAATGAGAAAGAGAGAGACACACTTGTTTTCGAGGGCACTTGCACGCCCTCGTGGGAGGGATCGCTTTTCAAACGAGATCTTGAACGCTGCAGGAAAGGATTGGTTGACACTGAGTTTCTAAAGGCTCAGACACCAGACACTAAATCCGAAATCCCATATAAGATTACATAAATAAAATCTCCTCTTTGAACCCAAAAAATTCAACTTGAGGAGATCACAGAATCAATACACTTCAGCAAATTGATACATTAACACCTTTTCAAGGGAGGTAAGCAGCCTCAAGTAGTAAGTGCATCAAGCTGAATACTAATTCAAGTATTATCTGCTCTCAATTCTACTCTAACATCTCTGCAACAGCTGACAGCCTGTGTGAGTTAACTCCTTCTGCGGCTTCTCACACTGGAGGGAAAGAAATCAGTCATGCACACTGTGTCTGACACTGACAACCTTGCCACCAGATGCTTTTGAATTATACATTCGCTGATCGATCAAACTTGCTTAAGTAATAGAACTCCAGGCAGGTCTGTGTTACGGGGATCACATTACATTGGAAGGCTGACCTAAATTTAGGAAAGCTAGAAGACTGATTTCTCAGTAAATCGAGAGATAGCTTCCCCAGAGGTTAGTGAACTATGGTAAAAAATAATAAAAAAAATAAAAATAGCTTTAATTTCAGCAAAGATACACTGCTGTATTCCTTCATCAAACAGTTCATTGAAGAAAACCAGCTTAGTTTTTAAAATGTGGATTACTTTTTTGTTTATAAAATATTTTTAATTATTATTAAAAGTGCCTATAAAGTTCTGCAAAAAGAGAACATGATATCAATTATTTTAATCTAAAGCAAGATCTTATACAAGAAGCTGAATTGCATTACTAATGTATCCATTACACTTACATCAGAGTTAAACTTTTTATTCAATTTTCTTTGGAGAAGGAAGAAAATACAAATGCTGATTAACACTAATTATATCATTTGTTGTGATTTCAACCACAATTCTAAAAAGGCTGGGACATGGCGTAAAATATAAATCTCATAAACCAACATTTTGTTCACAGTAGAATATAAAAACAGCAAATGTTAAAAGTGAGACATTTAACAATTTCATGACAACTACTAGCTCATCTTAAAGCAACACATGTCAAAAAAGTTGGGACAAGGGCAAAGGGAAAGGCAGGAAAAGGAAGTGGTACTTAAAAAAGCTGGAGGAACATCTTGCAACTAAATAAGTCAATTTGCAATAGACCTGTAATGTGACTGGGTATAAAAGGATCACCTTAAAGAGGGGCAGAGGTTCAGCAATCTGTGTCTACTGTGTCTACAAACTGTGGTGCAATTTCAGAATAATGTTCCTCAACGTAAAATTGCATAGACTTCAAATATTCCATCATTTGCAGTACATGATAATATCAAAAATTTTGGAGAATCTAGAGACAAGCAAGGGACACAGCTGAACACCAATATAGGAAGCTTATGATCTTTGGGCCCTGCATTGTAAACAGACATGATTCTGTCAAGAAAGTCATTGCATGGGCTCAGGAATCTTTCCAGAATCATCACAATCAGAATCAAAAATTGCTTGGGGTCTAGATGCTCCATTAGTATGTATGCATGTATGCATGTATGTGTACTGTATAAATAATGAATGAATGAATGAATGAATGAATGAATGAATGAATGAATGGCTGACTGACTGACTGACTGACTGACTGAACAGATAACAGAACTGTATAAACCTATACATGAAAATTGCAATTGTCCTGTAAATATCCAAAGTTAAGACAGTAAAATAGTAAATATGTATATATATGACAGATAGAAAATGAAATAAGAAAATTTACCCTTAATGTACAAAGTGCAATATGTCACATTAAATACTACATACAGATAAAGCCAAAGAAAAACAGTCCAGGTATTAAAGGGATGAGTTGTAGAGTCTGATGGCCACAAGTAGGAATGATTTCTTTTGGCATTCTGTGGTGCATCGTGGTGGAATGATTCTTCTGCTGAACATGCCCCTGGGCCTGTCCTTTCACTGTCTATGAACACAGTTTGCTGTGGTGTCCACAAATGAAGGTTATGTGAACTTGATCCAGAAATGCCACTGACTTCTCTGGGCCAAATCTCATTTAAAATGGACTGAGGCAATGTGGAAAATTGTTCTGTGGCCAGTTAAATCAAAATTTGAAATTCTTTTTGGAAATCATGGATGCCCCATGCTCCGGACAAGAAGAGTGTTATCAGCACTCAGTTCAAAAGCCTGCATCTTTGATGGTATGGGGGTGCATTAGTGCCTATGGTACTGGCAACAGAGACATATGCTCCCCTGCAGACACCTTTTTTTTCAATGAAGGTCTTGTATATTTCAGCAAGACAATGCTAAACTGCATACTGAACCTAACACAACAGTATGGCTTCACAGTAGAAGAGTCCGAGTGCTGGACTGACCTGCCTGCAGTCCAGACCTTTCACCAACTGAAAACATTTGGTGCATCATGATACAAAAAAATTAAAAAAAAATATGACAAGGAATACCCAGGACTATTGAGCAACTGGAATCCTAAATCAGACAAAAATGGGACAACATTCCTCTCCCAAAGGTCCAGCATCTGGTCTCCTCAGTTCCCAGACGTTTATGGACTGTTGTTAAAAGAAAAGGAATACTACACATTGGTGAACATGGCTCTGACCCAACTTTGAGACATGTTGGTGCCATCAAATTCAAGAATAGCTAGTATTTTTCATGAAATAGCAAATTTCTCACTTTCAACATTTGATATGTTTTCTATGTTATTTTGTGAATAAAAAATTTGTTTATGATATTTGAAAATCATTGCAATTTGTTTTTATTCATATTTTACATGTTCCCAGAATCAGAGTCCAGACTAAATACAAGTGTTTGGCCAGGTATGGCACATTTTTTTAACTGATACAAAATCAATGCACTCAGCTTGCATGTTGCAACAGATGTTCTTTATCTGCCATTCTGCTTTTTCTGTAATCACTTTTCTCTCAGTTTTTACCCCAGTCACTTCCACTGAGAACCACCCATTTAGGATGACACTGCCACCATGATGTTTCAATGGAGTTGTGGTAGCAGCAAGGTGATGAGTTTGCCAGCCAGCACCAAGAGTCCAATATTCTTCTAACCTCACCAAAACATCTTTAAGCTCACGTTCACAGAAACCTTTCATTCCTGGCACACTGTCATATGCCCTTGCCCCAAGAGTACCTTCCATCTAGCTACTCTGCTACAGAGGCCTGATTGATGGAGTGCTGCTGAGACGGGCGTAATTCCAGCAGATCTCACATCTTTGCTAAGGACTTCTGAAGCACTGTTAGAGTGACCACTTGGTTCTTGACCATGGCCTTTCTGGCTCTGTAGCTCACTTTGGCCAAATGGCAAACTCTAGCAGGAGGCTTGATGGTTTCATGCTTCTTTCAGTTCACAATTACTGAAGCCGCTGTGCTCCTGGGAACACTGAAAGATTTAGAAATGGTTTTCTATTCTTTTTATGACCTATCTGTCACAACAATTTCATCAAACATTTCTACAGAGAGTTCCTTAAAGTTCATGGACATGTGATGATTGTGTGTGATTCATACAATGTAATATACAAAGGTGTGTTCCTTTGTAAATTATGTTCAGTCAGTTCAATTTGCAACAGGTAACAGCAAAGTATCGGAAAACTTCAAATATAAATGTTAGTTTCTGACATTTAATAGTTTTACAAATTTTCTTAATACATAGTTTGCACACTTTCTAAAGCCACTGCATTTGTGACTTTAGAAAATATCCAGAGGTGTTTTTTTTTCCTCAAGAAAAAAAATTAAATATAATCTCTTATTTGTGGTTCAAACTAATTGGTTTTCTAGTCATGATGGTTTTTGTAAATGACTGTCAATAAATATATTTGAAAGCTCCAATTTTATTGCCCTAAGTGCTGCTTTCCTTCGATGATTGCTTTTAATACAAGAAAATATAGAGAGGTAGGCAGTGGTGCTTTATAACACTCTTGGGGTTAAAAGAGTTCCTTTTTTTCTTTGAAACACATTCTATCGCTGTTAGAAAGAGTACATCACCAAAGATAGACCGACAGTTTTTGAAACTTCTCAGTGCACAAATTTAACTTGCTTTACTTTGCATGCATGTTTTTTTTCCCTCTCAGTGGAATTTTAGTTAAAAAGCACTGTTGTTAAAAAAAAGACCAAAATATAGTTGCAGCTACAATATCCTGACAAAAGTATTGGGTCAACTACACACCATAACTACAGCAGTTTTTATGACATCCCATTTTAAATCTATGGGTATAATATGGAGTTGCCCCCCTTTTGCAGCTATAACAGCTTCCACTCTTCTGGGAAGGCTTTCAAAAAGATTTTGGAGTCTGTCTGTGGGAATGTTTTTTCACATTCGTCCATTTGTGAGATCAGACACTGATGCTGGAAGAGAGAGCCTAGCTCAAAATCTCTATACCAGTCCATCCCAAAGGTGTTCCATGGGGTTGAGGTCAGAACTCATTGCAGCCCAGTCAAGTTCTTTCACACCAAACTCATCCAACCATGCCTTTATGGACCTTGATCACTTACAGCTGATCGTGGAATATGCAAGAGAGAAGAAATTTCATATATTGATTTGTTGCAATGTTGGCATCCTATTGTAGTACCATGCTTAAATTCAGTGAGCTCTTTAGAACTACCCATTAACTCACAAATGTTTGTAAAGGCAGACTGCATAGCTAGGTGCTTCATGTTATACACTGTGGCAATGGGAATTGAATAAAAAACCCAAATTCTGCAATTAATAGGTGTGACCTAATACTTTTGTCCATATAATGTACATACAGCAGATTCTTGACAATGATTAAGAACTAACATGCTGTTTGCAAAAAGGAAAAAAAACATCAAAAGTGATTTTTATTTGAAATTAAAATACTTTAGCTGATTGGACAGTATGCAGTATCTCTGACTGGGTTTTATGTTTGATGCTGCAAAATGCTGGATCTTAAAAACAGTCATTCAAGGCCAACTCTATGAACAAACTCTTTAACCGCTTCTCTTACTGTGAACACAGGATTAGTATGAATAAGAATGTCAACTGCTACACACTGTAGGAATTATTTGCAGAAAATAAAGTTCCTTGGTATCCTCCTGGTTTTTTTTTCTTATTAGAGACTAAATCAATACATGTGTCTTTTGTCCCACATTCCCTCTAAGCAGGAAGAAGCCATTTTTGGAAAGCCAGAATTACACTATCCAATATTAAAAGCCCTTATTCAGCTGTGGCAACAAAGGGATCTTTCAGTTTACAGGGAGACATGCTGGGAATATTTTCTGATGTCATTAATAGAGCTTGTCCCTGCACAGCGCAGAAACACTATAAACATGAAACAAAACATCAAGTATGAATTTTTGCTTGTTTTTGCTTCAGATGTTCTAATTATGCTCTGCTTTTTCAGCCAATCTCAGTAGTAACAGTCAACACACTAGGTTAATTAGCTACTGAAGATGGACAAAAGCATATTCCTCTACACTTGAATATTTGTCACGTCCACTGCTGGCAACTGTTATTTATTATCTAACATCAAGCCCATGTGAATGTGAAAGACCTATTGATGGGGAGCACAGCCTCAGGATCCAAACAAGGCATGCCTCTGATTCAGGAGCATGCAATGGCTCAGAGGCTGCTGATAAAGGGCCTGTTTATGTGCTATCAGGCCCCGCAGGGGTCAGTCTTTATCCCACACTGTCATCGCAGCCCTGTACACAGTGAGAATATGAAGACAGTGGGAGCTAATACAGTTTAGTTATCTCAATTTCAAAATGCCAACAGGGTCAGCTGTGGTTGAAGTAGTCCAGATTGCTTGCAGTTCATTGTGTGCACTGCTGCCAAAAGCTATGAGGAGGAAATGAGGAACACAAAAAGGAAATTATTTCTAAGACAGGTTCGATGATGAGGGTTGGGGTCAGTGTAGATAACACTGGCTTCTTAGCTAAAGTTTATCAGTGGAGGAGAAATATTGTTTATTTGAGATTAAAAGCAGACCTGCAAAGATAAAAAGAAAGTGTTGATAAGAAACTAATGGTTTAGTAGGCAACAGCTTCCTGGGATGGTGTCAAAATATTGCCTGTTTTATTAATATTACATCATGCACTTAAATGTGTGGCCAGAGTAAATTAAAAAGGTTACCCCCAATGCTGAGAATAAAAACTGGATTAAACAGGAAAAAATTCCCAAAGATACTAAACAAAACACAAAAACCTATTATATTTGATGTGTTTGCTTTTCCTGTTGTTAAACTGTATACATTTATACATATTTGCTGAATGAAGAACATTAGATTTTTAATGAGGCATGCTGTATCTAAAGATTGATGTTTTTAATTACATTTTAATGAAAGATTGGACATTTTCTTTCTGAAATGAGAAACTTCAAGCCTAAACCCAAAAGCATCTAAATTCACAATGTCCTTTTCTTATTTTTGCCTGGCAACACACAGCTCAAGATGAAAACAATTACCAGCAAAGTTTGTCCCCATCATGCCCCTCTGTGTCTAAGCGCATCTTCTTTTGTGTGATTTCACTTTCTATTATTTATGAAGGAAAAAGCAGTTTTCAAGTGTTAATAATTCATAGAAATGCCCAAATGTCTCTGCAGAAGGAGTAAATGGTTGAGGGACTGAGTGGTACAGTACTGCAGTGGTTTATGGCTTCGTTTTATCTTCTGTAATTTTTAATCTTTTGTTTTAGGAAGCTGGCCACTGAAGCAAAAAGGCCAAAGTGTAAAAGTGAGCTGTAGCATGACTGCCTAATTTCAGATCAGTACAGCAAAGAGGTATATATGATGACCAAAAGGAAATTATGGCTCTGAATCTGTGCATGAAAAGTAAATTTAAAAGTCTGTTGTTAGCTTTTGGTTGTTACTATAAAAATCTCAGCCATCTTTCATCTGCAGGGTTTGTATTCTGTAATGCAGCAGTTCTCAGTGTGAGGTTAAGCCTCCAGGAGGGGTTCACACCCATAGCTAAGGGATCATCAACATAATGTATTATAAGACTGTGCTGTAACATTAGATTTTTCTACAGCTGGGGACCAGTAATGCCAACCAGACTTCCCCATTATGTTCTTTTCTCCCACCTACTTCATCTTCATACCAACTAAAAAAAAAAAATCACATCATCTGTTTGAAGTATTTAGGTTGAACAGCTTTAGCATAGAAACTGTTCCAAAGAGCATCTAAGCATACTGATTCCAGTATGTATGCTGCATGATTATCGGTGTCAGGATTATATAGAGGTCCACAAAAAATTTTCTGACCTGTAAACCAGTAATCTTGAAAGAAGTATGTGAAGAGTGTTAGTGCATATGCCCCACAAGCTGGACATCACTTAAAAGAGAGAGAGGAATTTTGGAGTAAGTTGAATGAAGTGGTAGAGAGTATTCCCAGGGAGGAGATAGTGGTGATTGGAACAGACTTCAATGGGCATGTAGGTGAGGGGAACAGAGGGGATGAGGAGGTGATGGGTTATGATGCTTACTTGTTTTGTTCAGCAAGATAACCTCAACAAACCTTGACACTGAAGATTTTTGAAGTGTAAATGGAGTTGCAAGAAGTAAAGTTAGGCTTGTGTTAAGTTATAAATTAAATGCACCATAGTTGTGCGATTTTAATATAAATATTACTAAATCCTGTCTTCAGAGTGACAAAGTTAATGAGGTGATGAGAGGTGATTAGTGTAGAGAATCTAAAATGAAAATACCCTTTTCATGTTAATATTTTCACTGGGGTTAGTTTAATTTAAAACACATATTAGAAAACCCCCTTTCTAATATGGTTTTCATAGGCCTAAATACCTTCATGTTATTCATGTGTCCACTTATCCAAGACAAACACATTATACAGGGCAATATTATTCAAAACTCGTATATCAGCAACAGAGGGTTGATTCACTGGAAATTTTGTGCTGTCCAAAGCAAATAATATTTTAAAATTATAGCCCTAATTTCTGGAAATGTGTTTTCCCACTGGTTGAGAATATTTTGAAAGGGGAGGAATTGTGCTGTTGGACTTAAATCTCACTGGTAATTATCTTTTTTCTTGATGGCATCCCTGGGTTTTCCTGTATTAATGAAGATCATAATGTGTGAAAGGGAGTTCTTTTTTCTTTTTTCCCCCAGACTCGGAGGAATCACGGCTGTAGAAGATTTAATGTGATACCACATCATTTGCGTCCCTAGGTGAATAATCAAACAAGATAGAAGCCACTGCTATCAATAAATACATCAGGAACGCAGATGGAAGGCTGCTATCAATCCTTGCATGCAATGAGTTATATTAGATGTGTGGTACTCTATGCTCACTTTGTTGAAAAGCAAGTAAGGGACTCAAAGTGGTTCCTTAAATAATTCAGCATCCACCAACTATTCAGGAATTTCCTGTGGTTTGACAGAAATCGATAGTTTTGGTTTTCTATTTTATTTTTACTGGCTTAATTTATTTCTTCTCTGTTGCAGAACATCAATACATGACTAAATTTACTCTCAGATTTTAGATTTTCATTGCTTACTTTTAACAATGACATGATTAAAGGAGCTTCCTATCTTAGTTCCTACACCTGTGATCAATGAGAGCACAGGACACAAGCAAAGAAAAACATCTATTAAAAAAAAAGAAAGGTAAGTTACACAAATAAGAGGAAACATCTTTCCAAGGGGGGATCTGAAAGGGGTTTAGTGACTGAAGAGACCATATCTAAACTGTGTAATGGCAGTGTCAACTCCCCAGAGTGAGGAGAAGTGTATTGCTGTATTTCTCCTTCCTCCTCCTCTATTCACAAGGCCAACAGAAAAAAATGGCTTTTGTACTCACCCGTCATCCACAAAGCAAGGATATGGCATTTGCTGGGCAAAAACACCCAGTGGTTGGGTCTTTGATGTTTGTGTTCGTATAATGCCATGGTCCATCATATCCTGCAGGTAAGCGAAGCCTCCCCATATATAGCGCAGGTCGTTAAAGGAGTTGTCTCTGGCTCCAGGAGACCATGACCTTATTAAAAGAAGAAAGACCATGATGTGTCTTAGCAAAGGGCAAGTAAACTACAACCAAAATGGTCAGAAATACTACCGGAGGATCATAAGTTATTTTAGAGGTCATAGAGACTGACAGTAAATTTTACAAGCCTAAAAATGACCTGATTGTTTGGTCAACAGAAAGGACAAAAACCCACATTCTTTTTCATATCTAGGCTTACAGGAATACACTTAGGAATTTGGAAAATATTCTTGACTTTTTGGCCATGAGTCTGAAGAGAAGATATACAGGCTCCTCTCAGGGAAAACACAGGCTTAATTAATAACACTAATGATGCCCCTGTTCCATTTAGATGGTTCAGAGTTGTGGTAGCGTAAAAGCTGACTCACTGCTAAATACACTATATGGACAAAGGTACTGGACCCACCCACACATTACACCGACTGGAGCTATAACGACATCCTATTCTTAATCCACAGGTGCTAATATGGGATTGTAACCGCCACCCTTCACCAAACTGGCAGTCAGACAGGTAATGTTCCCCTGAAATTCATCAATCCCAAACTTGTCTATTAGACTGCCAGATAGAGACGCACGATATGTCACGTCGCAGAACACATTTTCACTGCTTCAGAGTTCAGTGGTAGAATGTTTAACTGCACTCCATCAAATGCTCAGCATTTTGCTGGTGATGTAAGGCTTGGATACAGGCATTCGGTGATGGAATTGTATGCCATGAAGCTCCAGGTACACAGTTTTTGTGGTGATGAGGATGCTTGGATCTCTGGAGTTATTGAATCAGCATAGTGCTGGCAACTTTTACTCTCTATGCATCTCAGCACTTGGTGACCCCTCTCTGTAACTTTACATGGTCTGCCATTTGTGTTGAGTTCTGTGCTAAATGCTCCGCTTTGTGATAATACCACTTTTAGATGATAGTGGAAGTGTGGAAGAAATTTAACAAACTGACTTAGAGTACCAATCTCAATTTCATTCTGCCGGGTGTGGCCTGATACCTTTGTCTATATATATATTGGCAAGAGAGCAAATAAACATGTTCCTAAAACATCAATGAGAAACAATGCAAATAAAATCTGAAAAGGAGTTCTTGAATTAGCATATGAATAGCTTATTTGTATTCAACAGAGAGACACAGTTTTATCTGAGTGTTACATACCTTTCCTTTATTCTCCTGGTAGGCTCTACTTCATCAATGTCCATGCGGATTTTGTACTTGACATAAGGAGGGGGGTGACTGGCATTTGACTGTAGGTTTTCAAAGACCATACCAGCCCAGAAAGTATCATTTCTTAGAAGCTCCAGGGCTTTGTTCACCAGGTGACCTTCAGTGGTGGCTGCCTCAAACTTATTCAGATCTAAACACTGTCAACAAACATAGAGACATCACAAAAAAAGTCTTACTTTTCGATAACCCCATTATATTTACAGTAAACTTTTTTTTAAACATTCTTTTATTATCCAGAAAATGCGGAATAAATCAGAGACAAGCATGAACTCACAGGGAGAAAGGCAGATGGATAGTTAACAAAAAAGTATCATCCAGCTATTGACTAAACCACACAGAGTGCAGTTCCAAATTATCTGGAGATGCCAGGGGGTGGGAAATGTTTTGGGCTTCAGCAGAGACAAGCAAATGAGATACAGCCTTGCTAGTGTTCCCCTGTTCTATAGCCTTGTCCCCCTGTTTCACGAGACGATAATGAGCTAGCCATCCTGGGAGGCAGTCACACCTGACAGCTGTCCACACATCTCAGTGCTGCAATAGTTTTATCATTTCTCCCCTCAGGAGTCTGTATTGTATATCAAGCTATGGTAGAAAACAAATATAACAAACAACACCATTTGTTCAGCACATACTGGAGGATAGAGCAGTGAGGAGCAACATGAGCCCAAAGTTTGGACAAGTGCTAAGTGAAATATAGGAACAAGCTGTACAAGCCGTCGTTAATCCTGGTAACAGGAGCTTCATGCTAAATCACCACATCATTCAAACAAAATAAATGAAAAAAATGTTTCTTTATTTAAGCCTATTTGTATGAATAATGCTTATTAGATATATTTAGATTCTTCTGCATTTAAAGATGTCCTTCAGAGCCTTTCCAATCTTTGTTTAATCTGCTATTTGTGCTGCTACAAATCAACTTTATCTGCTCATGTTAATGAGACTTCATAAGTCATAACAGCTCTTACAGTAGTGGCATCCTCAAGTGCCCTTAATGTTTAAAAAAGATTAGCGCAGCACAACATTTCCAGTAACCACCAGAGCAGTATCATCTGAAGCTAGTAATTAAGTTCTATCCCAGCAGTTATGAAAATACTGCAATGACAGTACTCACTGTTGTTGCCATGAGAACCTTCACAATGACCTTTTATGCTATTTATATGCCTATTTCTATTGTTATTTATGTTGTTGAATTAAGCAGGTTTATAACAGAATTTACATGCATTTTGAGGCTCTAATTTGTTTCTGCGATATTAAAGCGATCCAGCCTGACTCTTCAGTATCAGTGCCGGTGGTGGCACCACAGAGAAGAGCCATGCCAATTATAAAATGACCACAATCTGTTTGGGCTTTAATATTTAGAAAGTTATTTTTTTCACACAAATCATAAGTTCAAGAATACAAATTGCTCATTTGTGAGTACATACAGTATTATTAAGGTGTCTTACTCTTCTGTCTTCTATCTACATATTTGAAGTGTATTAGCCTGTTCTTCTGCATGTATGCTAAAGCAATCAATTTGGACTAAGGTGTGACTGAGGCTGGTTTTCGACTGTGTCAAGGATGTATGAAAAAGCCATGACCAAAAGGTAATTAAATCAGACTAAATAATGTTACTGATTAGATAGACAAAGGCTTACCTAATCTTTATTTTCTGTTCTTTATATAGAGTATGATTGTGGAACTAATTGCATGACTTTATTGTGTTACTAGCCTTATATCTACTGTGTATCACCGGTTTGCAATGTCAATGTTAAATTTTTATTTATGTGAAAATCTAAGTATATTCTATGATGCAGTAATTTGTAGAACCACCCATAGCAGCAATAACTTGAACTAATCAGTTTCTGTATGACTTTGTCAGTCTCTTTTAGTGTTGATTTAGTTCATTGAGGTTTGCAGAAATATATTCATGCACAGTTGTTTTAAGTTCCCACCACAACATTTTTGGACTTT
Organism: Etroplus canarensis; assembly: GCA_015106775.1. Lineage (NCBI taxonomy): Eukaryota > Metazoa > Chordata > Actinopteri > Cichliformes > Cichlidae > Etroplus > Etroplus canarensis. The sequence continues at coordinate 93,189 of VUQH01019140.1, read as the reverse complement.
GACTGGGTCATTGCAACACCTTGATTCTTTTCTTTTTCAGCTATTCTGTTGTGGATTGGCTGATGTGTTTAGGACCGTTCTCCTGTTGCATGACTTAGTTTTGACCAAGGTTTAGCTATCAGACAGGTGACCTTGCATTTGACTCTAGAATACTTTGCTAGACAGAGGAGTTCATGGTCCACTTAATGACAGCAAGGTACCCAGATCCTGTGCCTACAAAACAAGTCCAAATTATTACCCCTCTACCACTGTGCTTAACAGTTGGTATGGGATGCTTGTGCTAATAATCTGTGTTTGGTTTTCCTCAAATGTGTAGCTGTGCATTATGACCAAACATCTCCACTTTGATCTCATCTCGTGGTTGGTTTGGATGCAATTTTTCAAATCTAATCTATGCTGCCGTGTTCTTTTTAGAGAGAACAGGCTTTCTCCTTCCAAGTTCCCTCCACATCTGACTTGTTCAGTCTCTTTCTAATTGTACTGTCATTTGATGCCTATAGAGTCTAAGATGTAGCTCTTGGGTGTTTTGCAATTTCTTTGAGCATTGGGGTGAATCTGCCAGAAAACCAACTCCTGGAAAGATTGAATAGAATAGAATAGAATAGAATAGAATAGAATAGAATAGAATAGAATAGAATAGAATAGCCTTTATTGTCCTTGTACAGGGTACAACGATTGCAGCATTGTGTTAACACACACTTGAATCCTCCAGAACCACAAAATGCCAAAACTTCTGCTTTTATAGAGGTGGCCATACTTTTTGTAGATCAGTTACTCTCGTGCATTTCATTATCAGCATCTGGCTGCAACTTACCCTCTTAATTCTTATGGAAGCAGTATGAGTGTACTTAGTTTTTCACAAGACTAAATAAAGTTCTGTGAAAACTTTCTTCTTCATGTCACTATATATAATTTCCCTAAAGATGTGCACATCCAGATACAAGAAACCCACAGTAAAGAATGTCCAATAAGTGCTCCATGTCCATTCTGTGCAATGCAATTTCCATTAGGGTAGAAAATAGATTGTATTACAGTGGAATTTCACTGTCCATGTTTGGCTAATCCTGAGGGCCTAAGCTGTCATATTACCTGCAGTTGAATTGATGTTGTGTGTGTATATGGGAGGGAAGAGGTGAAAGAGGGTGGACTTTGTGTCTTCGTGCAAATGACTGATCATGCAGTTTAGAGAAAGAACTGTTTTGCTTTGAAATGGAAACAGAATCAGTATCCTGTATGAATATTAACTGTGTGTGTGTGTGTGTGTGTGTGTGGGTGTGTGTGTGTGTGTGTGTGTGTGTGTTCTAACTGGTTCCTTGAGTCAAGATTCTTCAAGTTTAATGAACAAAAAACCAGACCTGTTTCCACCTGCTCTCTAAAAACTCAAAAGTTGAGTGTGAGAGCAAGATTTGAAAAGAAAGAGGAAAAAAAAATCCTGTAGTCTTGATTTTGACTTGAACAATAGCAGAGCGTGGATGCCACAACAAAAGAGCTAAGAAAGAAAAAAGTCACATGAGCACATTGTGCCTTAAATGGGATGGCTCATTTGGATCATGGTTTTAGCAAAAACCCAAAAAGAAAACTGATACTTATTTTTACCAAAAGACAATTTTGTATGAGCATTTTAAAGGTCAAACGGTAGTTGTTTTCAAAAGCAACTCCAACCAAAGATATCACATGGGTAATATCAGGTAAATAAAAATAACAAAGGGAAAGGCTAAAGAACTGAGGTGGTAGGGTGAAAAAACAGGCAGTGAGAATTATGCTTATAAAAACTTAAATGTCAAAGGACAACCTACTCTTATAAAATCTCTCACTTTCTTGAAGAGGTCACAAAACTCTCTGGAAGCCAGGTTTATGAGGTGTTTCACATTTACAAAAAACAGAGGTAAATAAATTACATACACCAAGGAAGGTAGAGAGAAGCTTCAGGATTTCAGTAGTCGAGTTGTAGATGTCCCGCCAGTCATAGGGTGGCATGTCAGGTGGGCGATCTTCTGGAGGCCCGTTGTACAGGAAGTTGGCCAGCAGCTTAGCTGTCCACCCAGTGCCATTGAGACGATCGTCAAGGGCAGCAGCAAACACAGGATTAGCCAGAAGAGCCTGATTTTGAAAGCAAGAAGATGGGTTTATTTATAGTTGCAATGGCCACCTATTAGAGGGTTCACACTAATGTGGTATGAATGCAAATAAATATTTATGAGGACCAAAAGGCTTTATAAAAGAAAGGATGAAAAAGCACAGGGGGTCAGCTTTGCTCTTTGCTGGAGCTGGCATTCATTTTTCTGCTGAATTAATTAACAGCATTAAGATAGATGGCAGTGTTGTACTTGCAGCTCTAAGATGCACATCAACTATTCTCTTCTGTGGCTAAGGAGTGCTCATTTACAGCAGAGAGTGCGAATGTGCCCAAATACACCAGCATATGCATATTTGAATGGTACAGACACATTAGGACCCACAGAGAGAATGAATGCAAATATAATCCCTTCCTTGTAAACACACACAAGGCAGAAAATGCACAATAGAAGAGAAAAGGGCACAGGTCCTCCTTTCAGCTCTCTTCACTGACATGGCAAGAAACACGTATGTGACTTACATTCATCTCGGGTCACAGATCAAGCTTCCATAATCACGCAACAAATTAATAAAGGAAAATGTTGAAAAGGAACATGAATTTAACCTTGCAGCAGCAGTAATGGCCCACTTACATACAGCACATTACATGAATATGCATCTTGTTTTGTTTAGAGAAATAACTGGTTCTAAGCTTCTTATACAACAGTCTTTGGGGAATAAGACTGTTTTACATGTGTTGCCCTCAAATTACCACAACCATTCCCCTCCCTCAAATGAAGTTGCTGTGAAATTAGCACTCAAGTAATAATGTGACACTGTTCCTATAATGAGAGTTTTATAACAAACTAAATTAAAACACTGATAATGCACCTATGAATGGAGAAAATTACATTAAAACCCACAAAAAAAGTAAACACCCATTCAATGTCATTTGTAAATGTAGCTCATGTACTGTAACTAAATGTGGTTAACATTTTAAAGTGGATGATGTGGAGCCTGACTTTTGGTCAGGAAAGGGCGCCGCACATCAATTGAGCAACTTGGCCTCTACAGTGTGAAATTCTGAGTTAAAGATTCAGATATATTCTGGCCACTGTGCTCAGTGGCATTTCAGTGTCAACACTTTTGATGATATTCTGCTTAACCTAAGGACAAAGTGTCAAATTAAGTAATCTCTGCGCCACATGTGACCTTTTAAAAAATCAGTACATCTATCATTGTGGGTGCTACATTAAGGACATAATCCATCAAAACTTTCTTTTAAAAAAATTCTGAGTCACTCTGAAAGAACAGTAAGAGAGTAGCTGGCAAATTGACCGTAACTTTTAAATCGGTTCAGCAGTTCAACTCTTAATCTGGCAACTACCACATGCGGTTAAATGTGTAGCCCAGTGCTTAATGTTCAGTGGCATTTAAACCAAACAGATATGCCATTTAACCTTGCTGGTCATGTGTTGAATAAAGGTATTTGTCATGAGGGTGACAAAGTGAACTGTGTTTACCTTTAAAAACAACAGGGAACATCAGGTTCCCTGTGAGAATTTAATCCAGTCTCTAGATTTTTTTTGCATACTTATTGGGCACTTCACTGGTGACACATTGCACGTATAGAGTTGGACCACCTTTTGCCATCATATCTGCCTTAATTTTTCATGGCAAAGATTCAACAACATTCCTCAGAGATGTTGGTCCATATTGCCATCCCACAGTTGCTGCAGATCTGTTTGCTGCACATCCATGGTGTGAATCTCACATTCCATCACATCCCAAATGTTGCCCATTGGATTGAGATCTGGTGACTCTGGAGCCATTTCAGTGCAGTGAACTCACTGTCATGAAACCAGTTTAAGATGATTTGAGCTTTGTGGCATGAAATGTTATCCTGCCATCAGAAGATGAGTATGCTGTGGTCATAAAGAGATGGACATGGTCAGCAACAATATTCAGATAGGCTGAGACATTTAAACAATGTACAGTTGGTAGTAAGGAGCTGAAAGCATGCTCTCCCACACATTACACCACGACCAGCATCCCAAACTGCTGATACAAGGCAGGATGGATGCATACTTTCATGTTGTTTACACCAAACCCTGACCCTGCCATTTGATTGCCGCACCAGAGATTGAGACTCATCGGTCAACGCAACCTTTTTCCAATCTTCTTTTGTCCGATTTTGGTGAGTCCATGTGAGTTGTAGTCTCAGTTTCCTGTTCTTAGCTGACAGGAGTGGCACCCACTGTGGTCTGTTGTAGATCACCTACTTCAAGGTTTGATATGTTGTGTGTTCAGAGATGATCTTCTGCATAATGCATAATGAGTGGTCATTTGAGTTCCTGTTGCCTTCCTATGGCTAGAAGCAGTCTGGTTATTCTCCTCTGGCATCAACAAGGGATTTATGCCCAGAGAACTGCTGCTCACTGGATATTTTCTCTTTTTCTCTTAAACCTTAGAGATGGTTGTGCAGGAAAATCCCAGTAGATCAGCAGGTTCTGAAAAACTCTCACCAGACCTGTCTGGCCCCAACAAACATGGCACATTCAAAGTCACTTAAATCACCCTTTTTCCCCATTCTTATGCTTAGTTTGAAATTAAGCAGGTTGTCTTCATCATGTCTACATGCTTAAATGCATTGAGTTGCTGCCATAGCTGATTAGACAGTTGCATTAATTAGCAGCTGAACAGGTATACCTAATAACGTGACCAGTGAGTGTATATTTTTATATACTTTTAAATAGATGACAGCAACATTCTCTCTAAGCTGCGCGCTTGCACAATCGTGCACTGCTCTGGCGTCCTCCATACACAGCAAATCTATGCAGTGTACATGCGCACAGCACGTCTATGCAGCACACATGCACGCGGGAAGTCTATGCAGCGCACATGCGTGCAGCAAATCTATGCAGAGCGCATGCAATCGCGTCACTTAGAGGGAACATTGGATGACAGGTTACATGTCAGATTTGTTCAGTGTGGGAACTGTAATGTCCAGATTTTTAGTATTGTTAGTGTTACAGGATTCAGTCAAAGGTAAAGCCCCTATGATTTTCTGTTGTGCTTCTGACAATAGGGCTGCTGTAAACGTGCACTATCAAACAGCACTTGTTGCAACAATAACTGCAGGTATCACCGACTCAGCCAGGACCATAATCTTATGGAACATAACTATGTAAAGGCAAAAAGTAGTTCCAAACAGGTATTTCTGAGCCAACATAGAGATCATGCTACAGTATAGTACTGTATGTCCTTTTATTCAGCTCTGCACCTTAAATCTTTCAACCCAGATGTAGTTGTGGTGGTGATGGTAATTGGTCCATCCAAGTAAAACATGTTTGCGACCTTGAATGACCTCTGAAGATGACAAACCTCCGAAGCCACCAGCTTCGTAACAAGAGGTGGACAGAGAGAGAGAGAGAGAGAGGTGGGTGGGGAGAAAATGAAGACAAAGGAGGATTGCTGGTCCATTTGTGTAAAGGTTAGGGCTAGGGTAATGAATACCCTAGCTATATGGAGCGCCCAATGTCTGCTTCCCTCCAGCTGCCTATAAGCTCATTTGGAGTGACACTGGAGTAATGTCAGTGTCAAGGAAATACAGCAAGAGGAAAGAGAGAGAGAAGGGGAGATGGAGGAAGAGAGGGAAGTGGTGGCAAAGAGTCCGTGTCCTTTACTTCTATAGATAATCCTTTCTGCTAGAATGAAAATTATCCTGCACTTATCCATAATTACTTTCCTCCCTCAGTCTCCATCTCTAACAGAAGGTGTGGCTAAATGATGTACACAGTATGTATATGCTCACCTGCAATATAGTGTATGTAAGGCTCATCTTTCAATATGTTACTGATTTTTACTGATTTCAGTAACTGTAAAAGAAGCTAAAATGATTTCTTCACAAGGATTTTAACATAGCTCTATATTTATAGGCTGTTGATTTACTGCCGTAAAAAGACAGAAAAAGGGGTTGCTATAAAATTTGCCCAGTTTGAAAAATACAGCAAATAATGACAAAAGGGTTGTAACTATTGTGGGGTTTTTTCTTAATACAACAACAAAAAATAACAGTTAAAAAAAGCATTGAGAAGAATGAGTTTTTCTGACACCATGGGATTGCTGTTTGTGAAGCCATTGCTCAGTTTGTCTGTATCTTTGCAAGCCCGTTTTGAACAAGCAAAATACTTTCCTGGTTTGCTTGTTAACTATTGAGCTGTTTCTCTGATAAGAGGTCTTGAATCTTTTGTCCAGGTTAAGGGCAATATTGGACAATCCTTTAAACCTTCACCACAATGTGCTGGACAGGCACAGGAGCACATTCAGCAGCAGGCTTATTCCGCCAAGATGCACCACAGAATGCCACAGGAAATCATTCCTACCTGTGGTCATCAAACTCTATAACTCTTCACTGTGACCCCTTGACATTCTCACATTGTAAATATTCATATTTTACGTATTGTACGGTCTTTAACTTTACAGCTATTTATGCTACATATGGCAATTCATACAGACAGATTTATTTTTTTACTTATTTTTAATCATACTTCTTACCTCTCATAATTATATCTACTGCCTTTCATATTCATATTTGTTTATATATGGCTGAGGGTCTGTAACAAAATACAATTTCCTCCCTGGGATTAATAAAGTATTCTGATTCTGATTCTGATTTAGGTATTGAGTGTAAAAACTAACTATGCTAGAATTGGTTTCTGCAGTGCAATCTGATAAAATTTAGTTAAGTGTAAATAAGGACACATTTTAATTTGGCTAGATTTCAATTTGATAATAGCTAGCTTCAGGTGGCCATGACACCCAACCAAAAAGAAGTCCAGTTCTTTATGAAGGCAGAGGGTAAAAAAGGTGCTAATAAGTGAGTTTTCCACAGAAAGACCCAGGACAGCTGTTCTATCATCTTGAGGAAATTTTTTTGGTCCCCTGGTGTCACAGTCATAGTTATCATACAGATATGAGCCATACTGATATAACTATTGATAATAAAATAAATGAGCATGTTTGATAAAACATGCCTGACTTCTCTTTTAAACTGGTGTAGGTGCATGTGAAAGACATTCTCTGTATATTATACATTTGTAATTTAAGCGTAGCTTTTACGGATATCTAAAACCTTTTACCAAGAAACTAGGTACTGCATCTGACTAAATACTTATAGGGGGCTACAATGCTTATTCCCATATCCACATGTCCAATAATACCACTTGAGAAGCCTGGTTTCTCTTATACTGGATCCTGGTGCAGCCCTTAAATTTATGCTCTCTTATATATGTCATGGACAGGACCCAATTACAGACAGGCAGAAGTAACGTAGTGTAGATCTTTATACTAAATGATTCGTTCATACTAACTCAAAAAGCTGGCGTGAACTTCAGGAAACTTAGGAGACATGAAGGCAGGAAAACAGACTCAAACACAAAGACCAACTGAAATACAGGACTATATATACACACAGAATAATGACAAATGAGGAACAGGAGGGAAAGGAACAAAGGTGGCAACAATCAAGAAATCATGGAGACAGGAAGTAAAACTAAACACATCAATGTAAAACAAGAACTGCACAAAGAAGAGAACCACAGAGACTCAAAGATAACATGCAGGGAAAACACAGGGGAAGCTGGAATAACAAAACCAAACCATAAAGAACTCAAGAAACTGAAACCAACAACCATGACTCCATGAACAAGAACCCAGACACATAATGACGAATAAGAAAGCCTAAACATCTTAGAAACTAACAAAACCCACAGATTATAACAATACAAACCATTTTAGTGCCGATAGGTAGGTAGATAGATAGATAGATGATAGATAGATAGATAGATAGATAGATAGATAGATAGATAGATAGATAGATAGATAGATAGATAGATAGATAGATAGATAGATAGATAGATA
>VUQH01019140.1:55898-85192 GCA_015106775.1 Etroplus canarensis | reverse complement strand
GTTTTCAAGACTTAATCCCAAAATGATAGATAGATAGATAGATAGATAGATAGATAGATAGATAGATAGATAGATAGATAGATAGATAGATAGATAGATAGATAGATAGATAGATAGATTAATGACTCTCACCTGTATGGCATTAACTTGAGGGCTATTTTGTAGAAAATCCCAGATACGAGGCCCGAGTTTATCCCAAGAATCAGCAAGCTCTCTTAACGTAGCCAGAGCGTTGAAGGTGCTATTTGCCTGAAACACAAAGGCAATATTTTATCTCACCTTTCACTGACTGAAAGTATACTTACTGAGCCTTCTTTTCGTGCTGAGCCAATACAAACATGAAAGTACTCTACAACCGCACTTTCAGCTAATCTCCAGGGGAACTCATCACATTGTAACCTCGCTGCCCCCCATGGTGATGAATGTAAATGGGGTTATTTACCCCTGAACATCGACTTGTAAACACTCTGACTATGTCTGGTGTGAGGAGAGCCTCCTGTGCCAACGCCAGGCCGCTCGCTGTGAAGTCGGCAGGTTTTGCTCACGCTCATTATGCATTTTCAATGCAAAATTCGCACCACATGTCTGTTGTTTGTTTTGCTTATGGAGTTATCAAAATGATGCAAATCTCTTTGAGAAATGTCATGTCATGGAAAATAATATATCTAGTGTGCTGCATTAACAACCCTTCTGACTAAATGTAGTTTAATTTTTCTTTTCTGCACTAATGTGTGACATCCTGTTTCTTCCATAATCACAATGAAGGCATCTTCCTGATACCTCTAATTAGTCTGATGCAGTTTATAAAGGGTTTACACACATTTATTTATGCATACAAATACTTTATTTTGACAAAAATACATATAAATATATATAGTGGCTTGAAGTTTTCACTGCAAAAGTACTTTACACTGGCCAAAGTAATACATTCTTTTCAAGCTCATAAAGAGTCAGTGTACATATAAAAAACTTACACTTTCCCTCTAAACCTACTTCTTTCACCAGGAGACGAGCAGCAGGTGTATCAGGTGTATAGAGGACTTTCCCTCGCAATAATGGCTTGAAGGTGCTCCAAATGTAGCGCAGACGAGGTGTGCTCTCCAGGATGTCGACAAGAGTCTGACAAAAATCATCTACAGAAGAGAGGCGGTTAGGGGAGAAGACAGGTAAAGTCATGGCAAGACTAAGAAAATACGTCTAAATTTTAAACTCCTGTGTGCATACTGGGTGCATTCTCTTTCAGGGGACTAAAGAAAAGAGGAGAAACCAGTTGTTTGATATGTGCACGAATTCGAAATTTAAGAGGCAAATAAGATAAATATTAAGTTGAACTTCATATCACTATACCATAACAGGCCTCTCAATATTAGGTCTCAAGATAGCATGAGCAAATGTGAAAAAGTACTGGTTACATAAAACCTTCTTGTCATTTTCATTTACATGATTACTAAAGCAAACATGCTTTACAATTCGTAGGACATTTTTATAGCATGTTCAGTACAGTAATAGTTGAATCAAAAATTTACAAAGTTTAAAATTTGCATTGCTGTCAGTAAAGAGAAGGTTGAGAGAACTTCTAAAAGAGGAAATCTGAGAATCTTATATAGTCTTTGCACCAATGCAAAAAGAGGATGTTGTACTGATAAAACACATTGTAAGTAGGATGGAAAAATGTTAAAATAGTAGATTACAGTGCTCAGCGTGTCAAGAGAATGGATTTAAACCATATGGACAGTAATGATTCAATCATTGCACTTCAGAAAATAACTGATTCTAATGACTCCTTATTGTTGAGTCTTGATTAAAACTGGGCTAGGTGACATACTGTTAGCACCTTTGAACAAAAAAATCTATTCTAAACTTTCAGCTTATTGTAATTCTAGTATTCTGAGAAGAAGCTCTACTCCTTCACTACCTCCGGGCACTGTTGTCATCCATTGAAAATCCTAGTCCATGATGACCCAGTCACTCATTTCTGGTTTTTCCGACCATATCAAAAGACTAGTTTGAAGTATAAAGACTGGAAAAGTCCATAGAAGCATCAAAGGTGTAGTGATGCAATGAGCTATAAAACAGAATCTTGGCCAAGGTGAACAGAATTGGAATCAAACACGGAGTCAAGAGTTAGCATCCTATACTCTTAAGTCTAATTTTAGATCTTTAGCAAGGATGAAGCCTATGCATAAGCCCATGCTCGTCTAGTGGGTCAAAAAGATGGACGATAGACTGAGATATTACTCACTGCTTATTGAAGTCATTCTGAAGTCTTGTGCTAAACATTTTGTCCATTAGCATCTTGCTGTTTTGGAACTGCATGTGATGAGCACAGGGTGACTTAGACTAAGAAACAGGAGGACGTTGCAAGCTAATATGGTAGCAGCTTGTTAATCACAAGATAATGCATATCCTCTGTATTGTTCTTTTTTTACCTTAATGGGGACCATAATTTACAAAACCAGCCCATCAGTGACATAGTAGCTTAACTGGCTCAAAATCTCTCACAATTCACAGGTTATTGTAATATGTGAAGTACAGAAAGAAAGTGATACGTTTGCTTGTTAATGGTTGGTTGTAATGGGCAAACTAATGAGAATTAAAATCCACTGAAGTCAAGGAGGCTCGCACACAGTTATATCCAGAAGAATAGACACAGTTATTAACTAGCCCTAACCAAGCTTAAGATGACATAAATAAACCTAATGATTGCATTTATCTACAGATGTCAGAGGGGCACACGCAAACACTCATTTTATGAACATTACAGTCTGGATCATCATTCTCAGGAGTAGCAATTCTTGTGAAAATGGAGAACGGTCCTTAAAATGACAAACATGACCTTTACCTTAACCTCAAGCATGGTTTGGGTGAAGACCCATGGGGTGATTATTGTATGTAAGTTTGATTAAATTCTGGCCAATAGTCCAGGAGGAGTAGCAAATATTGTGAATAGTTCTTTTTGTTACCAGAGTTATCACCTCCTGCTGGCCATTAGAAAGAATGCAGGGTTCATTTTTCAGATCAGGTAGCTACGCACAAATTTTATATTCAATCTTTAGGTGTGACTGTGTTATAGATATTTACAAGCCCATATGTTTCTTTGGTGTTTATATTTCAGCCTACTGCAGCTTTAAAGGTTCTTGTTTGACCATTTTCGAGTTGCAATCATGACAAGAGGGCTTAGGTGAGTCTTACTGTGTACTGATCACCTCTAAGGATTTTTACAAGGCCTTTGACCTGAGAGCACTCACTGTAGCTTCCACAATATAAAGGCAATATTTCAACATATTGCTGTTAGAGGCATGTAATTACCAGTTTTATAGGGGTCATGTGGACTGACATTTGAATACAGTTCAGGTGATATAGGTTAGAGTCCAAACATGTACTATTTCCTTTTTTCATCTCTCTGTAACATTACTCATAAAAAACATTTAAGGTTTAATCCTTGTTTTGGTTTTATCACTGTGTTTTTACTGCAGCCTTGTCACAGCTATGTTTTCTTGTTCTTTACCTCTGTATAAAGTCAACTCATCTGCATACTCCACTGATGATCAAACATGGCGTTAAAATGCAGGGAAATAAAACAAAATGCAAGCAGTTATTAAAATGTTAGAAACTTTTGTTAATCAAGTTTTTCCCCTTATTTTTTCCCACCGATAATAAAGTTTACCTTCTAATTTTTTCGGTTAAAACACCGCACTGCTGCTGGTTTCAAAGATATTATGTTTTTTGTTGAAATATCCCATCTTAGTTTAACAAATGATGATGTTTAAGTCACTGATATTGATTTAGTGACTGTTAAGTTGATGTATATATTAAAACATAAATTAGAAAAAATAAAGCTATCAATTACAGCTTAAAATCACAAACAGGGAGAGGAAAATACAAAACAGGAGTTCTGACTTGAGTACATAAGAAAAAGCTTCTAGAGTAAAAAAAGTCAATATGCTCAGCAGCAGTAGGGTCATTACTTATTTAACTTATCTGCCAACATGAATATAGCCAGGTTGGGAGAGTCCTGAATAAGTTACAAGAGTGCCTGTGCTGCAAGCGGTAGAACCTGCAGGGGTTAGGGAGCTTGTATTTAGGCTGTGGCTGGCTTGTTCTGACTGAAAGTGTGTTATTCTTGAAGTTTGGCACCTCATCAAATGATTGCTCATTTTGGTGTGTCATCTGCCAGTCAATATAGCTGTCTGGCTCTGTTGCTAACTGTGCCTTTTGTCCTGACACCTGTCATTACATCAGTGCTTTTTCCAGTCCTCTCTCATTTTTCCCTTGTCAAGACTGTAATATACCCCCCTTTCTCTTCTCATCTCACCAGGGCAACTATTTCCCCCATCGGGAGATTTTAGCGGCCATTTTCAGTGCAATTAAATGTTAGCCTTTCTGCCTGCTGGCCATCTTTTCCAGGTGCTCCTGAGAGGTCAGTGTGCTGAGAACTAATGGCCACCCCTTAGTCTGGGTCTGGCCAGCTGTTCCCACCACACAGTGCATGCACAGATGCCACCTCCTGCAATCATAACACTTGAAAGACAGGACATGTGTGAGGCACATAACTCAGTAGCTCTGTTCAAGAGACTGTTAGATGTCTCCGGGTAAAAAGTGATTACAAATTGGAAGATCGTCTGCATTTAAGAAAAATATGCAGTTCAGTACTTGTGAGATGAAAGGGCTTGCAGTGGATTTTCCATAAAAGGAGACACCACTGTCATCTGCAGATAACAGCTGAACAGACTAATACAGAGGTGCTGAAAAAGAGGGCAGAGAAGCCTGAACATCTTACAGCCCAGGTAAAATCTCATGACGTGTTCCTGTCCAGTACAAAATGATATCAGTATATTCTGAATGTATTGTTACTAGTATTTAATACTAAAAAAAACATTACTAGCATGTCCAAATGTGATTGACTGTGAGGCTGTGAGGTTTCCAGTGTTTCAGTATTATACTTTATAGAACAAGAAACATTTGTAAGTAACAATCATGTGAAAAAGAAAGTTTCCACAGGACTCTATACAGTCAGGTCAGACCGTGCAATGCTCAAACTGCAAAAAACCCAAGAGCTATATCCTAAACTCTACAGGCCTCAGTTAGCAAGGTAAATGTCACTACAATTAGAAAAATACTGATAAAGTATAGTTTGTTTGAAGTGTTGCCAGGAAAAAGCCTCTTCTCTTTAAAAAGAACATGGCAGCACAGCTTAGGTTTGCAATGTTTCATCTAAAAAATCACAAGACTTCTGGAGCAATGTCCTTTGGACAGATGAGACCAAAGTCAAGATCTTTGACAATAATGCATAGATTTTGATTTCATCAGATTTGGTGAAAACCCAACACAGCATATAAGCAGAAACACCTCATACCAGCTGTCAAGCACAGGGGTGGAGGGGTGATGATTTGGGCTTGTGTTGCAGCCCCCGAAATTGGACACCCTCCAGTCACTGACCATGAATTCCTTTGCATACCAAAGTGTTCTAGTATTCTATTCAGGTTAAATGTGAGGCTATCTTTTCAACTAATAAAGTTTGGCCAAAATTGGACCTTGCAACAGGACAACAATCCCAACCTACTTCATTATTCAGTCATGCAGACTCTCAGAATACAGCCTCATAGCACTATCTGCATCCCTATGCCCAACACTAATATTCAGTCTCTTTACAGAATGTCTCTAACATATAGATTTTTTTATTATTTTAAATCGCTCTGCATCTCTGGACACCTCCAGTCGTAACTATATACATAAATATATATGATTATGACATTGGTCATGACAGACAGCTGCACTCAACAATAAATCATAATTAGATATAGTAGTGATAAATCTATATAGCTCTCTAATATCAGGTATCTTTGTATAGTGGGAAGGAAATATAAGTTTTTGATATTTTGTGTGCTAAAGGGAGCATCAGCTTACAGAGGTTAGGTATTCTCCAGAGCTCTGTGCTTCTTTTTGACAACAGAACTATGCTTTATTACGAAACAGCAGTCTGAAAGAACAAGAAAATCTGTTCTTTACACCAGGTTTAGCCACAGTCAAATAATTGCTTGGAGCCTCAATTCACCCCCTCAACTTACCTGGCAAATTTAATCAATTTGAGTTGCACCCTGGAGATGGGCTCAATTCAGCACAACAGTGAGACAGCACTGTCAAAGCACTACGAATGCCGGTGCTACACACACACACACCTACACACACCATCTTGCACATGCTGTTATAATATCTTCTGAGTCTGCATTACTTATATTTTATGCATTTCATAAAATGAACAACTCGAAGCAGACAAGCCCGCATACACAAACAGATGCACACAGGTACAGTACAGACATACACCAGATATGCCAGTCATAAGTGAACTACCCCATGCATCAATAAAGCAGCACTTATTTCTGACAAGTAGTACAAATAGTGCTTTGTTGCAGCATTTCAACAGAGACTCAAATAAGCGTGAATAAATCTAAGTCACTCTCTCATAAGAGACATAGAGAGGCCTCTTTGACTTTCAGTAGTACAAGGAGAGCTACTCTCACTCCCAACAGCTGTCATGACAGACTTGTGTTAACCCAACCCTGCTTGACGTGATGTGGGGCTGGATGCCATGGTCACTTTGTTTGTTTTTGTTTTGTTTTGTTTTGTTTTTTTTTACAAGTTGTATGATTAAGAACTGACATATGCAGCAGTGAAGTTGATTCCATAATTTCTATGAAATTTTTTTCACCCATTCTGGCCACAGCAACAGCGGAAAGCAATGGGAGCAGACACAACATGGTGTCATCAATAAATTATATGATCCCACAATCATTTTGGTTTTTCTTTTGTGCACATCGGACGAATAATTATAGAGACATGAATAAAAATGCTTAAAAAACCAAACTAATGTCACCTAGTGACAAATCTATACTTTCAGAACAGCTGAAAATCAAATCAGTTCCACATCTCATGGAAATCTACACTAAAACTGTGCTAAAATTCAAAATCTTGCAACAAATAGTTTTTCTACAGTGAACCAATAGATTTGCAGCAGTGGTGGCACTGATGATTTTAACATATCCCCACTTTTTGGTATTATAATTAATAAATGTTATGAGCAATGTCTGATAAAATCCTAACTGTAAAATCAAGATAATGGCGAGGTTACTTTGAGAAAACAACAGAAATTTGACTGCTGAAAAATAATTGTTATTGGTACAAGCTTTTCACATTTAAAGGATTATGCTTTACAACTTCTGACCTATTTTTTAAAAAAAATGTTCAAATATGCCACATACAGTGTGGCCATTGTTTTTGATTAAAGTGCCCAAAGGGATTGTCCAAGATATTATCCAATTTATTGTTCAAAAACACAAGGGAGCAGCCGAAGGTATAAGAGTCTGAAACCAATATATATACTATTTTGACAAACTTCTCTACATGTTTAACTGCAAATATATCATATTGTCAGACCATGTAATCACTTCTTATTAAAGCAAATTTTAGAAATGGACTCAACTTTAAATTACTGTTTACTGTCATGTAAGAACAGTTAACAAACCAACTATTCTTCACAATGCCTCAGAAGTTGCTGTCAACAGTTACTGTAAATGAGACAGGAACATTACAGAGCAGTTAACAAAACCTCAGTGCTGGCCTTTATTGTTGCTATTTCCCTATTCCTTTGAGTGTACTTTTACACTTACAAAGGAGTTGTAATTGGCCATTATGCAGACACACTGCGTATTCCAGATCCATTTAGCTGTACATACCCAACACAATGAAATGCCACTGCAAATGCAAAACAGCCATTAGCATGCTAACAGAGATGTTACTGCTTACTATGTAAGAAAGATCCAATGTTTTTGCTAATTTGCACTGGCACTAGCATGCAATTCCACTTAACAATGTAACTTTTTCCCAGGGAACAGAGGCTCTTATTAAAATCTAATTTTGTGTAGTTTTCTCCAAAGAAAAGCCACTTAATGAAACAGCACCACATGGTCTCTAATGAGCATGCGGCTGCAAGAAGTTACACAGAAGATCTTATTTTTAAGTCTTTTATGGAACAATGTTTGGTGATTTTTTTTTTTCAAGCTACAACCACCAAGACACATCCTGTTGAATTTATAAACGCTTTTCTTCTTAGTGCACAGTGACAGTTTTTTCCTTGCAAAGCACCAGTAAGACAGGCTGTTGAAGAAAAAAGGTTATCCTGGTCCTTATTAATCGCTGGTGGGGGATTGTGTGGGCTCCAGATTCTCCATTAGGTATAAATAAATATAAATATTTATGATCCTAATATACAGTAGATCCCTTCAATATTATCATTTACACTGAATTATTGAATTCATTCACACCAGGGGTTCCCAACCCCGTGGATTATTTGGTACCGGGCCACAAAGAAAAAATTTTGTAAATTTCTGTCATTAGTTGTCCGGATCTTATTTTGAAAAACGACTGTTTCCGCCCTCGCTTTACCACCACACTTGACTCTGGCACTGCTTTTCACGCATCAGTGACACAAGCTAACCCTTGAAATAAAATGAACCAGAAACAAAATTCACTGGAGAGCTTTTTCAGGAAGGAACGAGCAAAGAATGGGGTAGCAGAAGGGTCACAGACTGCCAGCAAAAAGAAAGCTGCATTTAAAAGAAAATACCAAAGATTTTTACCTAAGTTATGGGTTCATCGCAACAGGTGATAGACAAGCTCCACACCCATTGTGACCGACTGGCTAATGAAGCCATTAAACCCTCAAAACTGCTTTGCCACACTGAGACAAAACACCCTACATTAAAAGACAAAGCCCTTGGAATTTTTTGAAAAAAAAAATTTGAACATGAAGGACAAAAACAGTTACTGAGGGCCACCACTTCAATAAATGTGTCTGCGCTGAAAGCATGATGTCACTGTCTCCCATCACCCCCAGATGGGACCGTCTAGTTTCAGGGAAATAAGCCCAGGGCTCCCACTGAGTCTACATTATGGTGAGTTGATATTATAGTGTAAAATTTGTGTAATTGCCTAATATAAAGTGTAATTGTTGCATTCAGATTACATTTTATGAACTGTTTTTTGTTACTGGAACCCCACGCCTCTACCCAGTCCGTGGAAAATTTTTCATGCGTGAAACTGGTCCCTGGTACAAAAAAGGCTGGGGACCGCTAATTTACACTATCTGCAGCCCAGTGAGTACATCCTTACTTGTTCCAGAGGAATAAAGAGGGTAATTAGCAGCCAGGTGCTGCTAATTAAATTCACTTGATTAACTGATCATCAGTCAGTGTGACCACCTTTATAGAAACAGAATTTTTGGCAGGTTTCTGGTCTGGAGCATTCAGGTATGTGTAAACACAATGCCACAATCTTCAAAGGAGTGAATTTACCCCAAGGCCAGACCTTGTAATGCTCAGAGAAATTTGAAAAAGCCCAAGGGCTCAGAGGCTCAGACTACTCAGGCCTCAGTTAGCATTTTAAATGCTAAAGTTTATGACAGTGCAATTGGAGAAAAATGACTTGTTTGGAAGAGTTGAGAGGACAAAACCTTTTCTCTCTAGAAAGAACGTGGCAGCATGGATTAGGTTTGCAAGGTGTCAGAAGAAACTACAACACTTTGATAGCTGGGACCAAAGTGAAGAACACAGCATATTGGCAAAGGCACCTCATATCAATTATCAAGCACGGTGCTGCAGGGGTGATGATTTGGGCTTGTTGTTCAGACACCTTACAATCAGTGAGTCAGTCATGCACTCCTCTGTATACCAGCCTTCCAGAGTCAAATGTGAGGCCGTCTGTGCAACAGATAAGCTTGACTAAAATTGGGTCGTATAGCAGGACAATGATCTCAACACACCAGAATATCTACAATAGACTGGCTGAAAAGAGAAACAAATCAAGGGCCCAGTGACCCAGATAAAATCCAGCCTTAACACTGATTTAAATTTTTTGGTGGGACCTTAAGGGAGATGTGCAATGAATGCCTGCAAGACTCACTGACCTGAAGGTTATAAAGACGTAGGGGCCAAAATTCCATCCAAACAACACGAGAGATTGACAAAGTCATGCAGGGGGGGACTTGTTTTTCACATGACTAGATAGAGTCCTGTGAAAAGATGTTTTTTACATGAGTGTACATAGAACAACATGCCCACGGTGTTCTGTAAGCTATAGTTTGTCATTTACTGTGATTGTTTTCTGCATTTCTTATTGTCTTATGGTACTGGCTTTTTATTTCATTTTAATTTAGCTTATTTATTTATGTATCTATATATCTATCTCAAAATAAAGGCAGATGTTTCAAGAAAACACACATTTTAAACACATTATTAAATGAAATCCAGGAGTCAAGTCAGCTCTTCTGGTGGTAATGACATTTGATGACCCCTGTGACCTTGATCTTTGACTTGTCCTCAAAAATGTTAATAGTTCTTCAACCCATCATAGTGACTAACCATACAAGTATTGACCTTCTACCCAATGCAGTGATTAAGTTGTGGCTTGGATCCAGCTGCCCGGTAAGTTTCTATGATGGTAACAAGACTCTGTCTGACCTTGACCTTTGACCCTAACAACCTCGTGAATATTATCAAATCTTCTACCCATCATAGGTTTTAACCACACAAGTTTGGGATAGATCCAGACGGCTGGGAACATAATGTCTCTGTGGCAGAGGCACAATGAATGTTTATTTAATGATTAGTAGTTATATTTGTAGAATTAGACCAGAAAGAACTTTTATGCAGTAAAAACATATGTATCCCCATGCGGTTTAGGCTACCATCCTTTAAATGAATAAAAATAGAATCAGGTGCACTTAAACAGGTGCAAATCATTAAAAAAAAACAAAAAAAAAAAGATTGTTAGTCCTAGAGGATCTTCCATATAAATCAAGAACAGCATATGGTCTGGACAGGTCTTGTTTTAAACATTCAGGTGTTAGGTAATCCATAATGCCCACTTCCCTGCTGCGTGTTCTTCATGATTTGCACAGAGAGAAAAAACCCACACATAAGAATTTTCTCTGTGAAAGTAGAAATTTTCTGACTACTGCCAGAAAGTCTATGACAGTTCACGTAACTTTAATCCACTGGCTAATCCCAGGATGCTTCAACAAGCAGTATATGCTAAATGACGTGCTGCCATCTCATTCCCCAGACAAAGTACATAAGGTACAGAGCAAAAATATGGCCTCCTTGGGAGAAAAACAACACAACAACATGGTGAAAGACCATACCATGATAACACAGTTTTGACAGGTCCAGACATTCATTTTCTTAGCCATGTGGCTGAATTTCTGTCAGCTAACATTAGGTGAGAAGCAGGGTAAGCTTTGGACAGTTCACTGGTTCTTCACAGAGCTAAAATAAAGAGACAACAACAATTTAAACTCACATTCACACCTAAGCCTAGTTTAGAATCACCAACTAACCTAACATATATCATCTTTGGAATGTGGGAAGAAGGTGACGCACCAGAAGAAAACCCACACAATCACAAAGGGAAAAAAAATGCAAATAGCATACAAACTCCACAAATCAGCAGGTTCAAATCCAAAATCTTCTTGCTGTAAGACAAGTGTGCCAACTACTGCACCATTGCAGAGGAAATCAGTATAGTGGCTCAGGAACACTAATAAAACCACAGACAGTTCATATAGGTTGCCATTGCATCCTCAAAATCAAGAAATTGTACGATACAAAGACAAAAATAAAAGAGGAAAAAAAACTACCAAAATGCTGCTGCCATCACAGCACATAACCTCAAAGTGCAAAACTGTCCTGCTGCCTGAATAATCAGAAATGTACATACTTTTTGTCCTTCAGGCAAGAGGAGAGGAAACATCTGGCATCAGTATATATTTCAAAAGCCAAAGTCTGTGATAGGGATGCACCAATCTAACTTCTTTTAGCTCCAACCTGATACAGATATCTTTACTTAAGATAACCAAGTACCAATCCAATACCAGTGTTATATTAATAATCTGTATTTCTCATTGTGAGGAGGAGACTGGCAATCAAGGCTCAACTAAAACATTCCTAACTTTTTAAAAACAAAATATGATAAATATGTGACAAATACACCTGAGAAGCAGATCTCCTTTCTGATGCAACCCTCCAAGGAAGGGAGGAGCTCTTTTCTCAGCATGAGCTCAAACCAGTGATTTTTTACTTGTAAGGCAAATATGTAAACCGCTACATTACACACTGAATTGGTATGCATTAGTAAAATGATGAATGACAAGAGGACTATAATGAAGAGATTAAAACATGTATTCCTGTTTTTCACATTTTTTTTCACTAGTCTCCTTTCAGCTCAGTGAGTCATAGATTACTGGATATCCACACACACACACACACACATACACACTGCTGTATAGATCAGTTCATTTTTGTTGACATCCGATCCAGTTTTTGTAGTCAGGATCAAACCAGTATCTGATCTAAATACTGGATCTGTGCGTCCCTCCTCTGTGATGGAATCCGGTGCGTTAGTGCAGATAGCATTTGTGAAGGTCCCATTAATGATGAACAAGTTTAAAGGCCTTGAAGCAACAAATACTACTATCCAAGCCTTGCTTATTTCAGCAAAACAATGCCAAACCACATTCTTCAAGTATTAAACTAAACTGGCCTGCACACAATACTATACGCCCTCTGCAAACTCTTGGGACATTATGAATATAACAAAGGAGGGCCTACAGAAGGAATGATGAAAGAAGTAAGTATTCCTTTGCCAAAAGTTTGGTTGGGACATGTTTATACAATTGCTTTGTCACCCCTGTCCTTTTTTAATTCTGTTTTACTCACATCACAGCTTTTTGGAAAAAAAAAGATTTTAAATCAATTAAATCAAAATTAATTAGATTACTCATTCACCTGCTAAAATACACTGAAAGTGGGTGAGTTGCAGATTTTTAAATCAGAATGAGTTTCTTCCAATGAGGCTACTTGGACTAAATCTTTAATAAGGAGCACCACACTGTAGCAAGTTACACAGCTCCGGCTGCAGAGGCAAATATAAATCATGTTGCCATGTTTATACACTCCACACAGCAGCTTGAACTTCACTGTTCTTCAGTCAGAAACTATGGTAATGTCAACTACAAACAAAACCAGCTGTAGTGAAATCCAAACAGCACAAGAAAATTTTAGCACAAATGCTGACAATATGGCTACCATGGTTGCCATCTCTTTCTAAATATTACAATAAATAAATAAATACTCTAGCTTAGAACTCCAAAAAGTGTTAGTGACACCATCTGTCCTCTGTGGGAAGTTAAGACTGCCATATGTTCATTTTTAAGAAGTCATATATTTGTGCCTTGTGCACCACCCAGGCAACAACATAAGTTTCCACTTGGGAGAAGCTGGTCTGGTCTTTCCTTTCCATTAAGAAAACATTATTATGTCAGGGTAGGGAGTACACAGCTTCTAAATGGAATGCGAAAAGCTGGGTTGATTGGCTATGGCTGTGACCAGCCCCTGAAATAGTCCATGATAATATATTCCTAATCAAACCCAGTTTTCAACACTGGTGCCAACTGTGCCACAGGTGCCTGTTTCTGGATCTGCACAATTGGTCACATCCTGTGCACTCTGCATAGCTGACTGCACTTGGTATCATGCACCACTAATTCAACTTTTTTTTTCTCATTTGCACAGACATTTTAATAGCATGCAATACAGAGGCTTCCCTTCAGTCAGTATATATACTGTGTAACTAAATACAATTATTTACATTACATTAACCACACTCCTGACTTAAAGAAAAGCCTACTGTGCTTTGCTATACTGATACATGTGTATCGCACTATTAATGCCAGTGTAGGGCCACTGTTTCCTCCTATAAAATGCCATAAGATACCATAATCCTGACATAACAAAAAGGAAAACCTAATCTGATTGGTCAGAAATGCCATCCTCTGCTGCGCATACTGATCCAGCTTAATTCTCAGCTATTCCTCATTTTCCAAATGCTACGCAGTTATGCAGTATGCCTGTGGCAGCAATATCACAACAAATCAATTGCAGTGTCCTGTGATAGTGCACATTATGCACCACCGCCTTCTGAATTTTCTCCCTTTCCCAGCTACCATGACTACATATCGTGCTGTCAAGCTAAAATGCAGATAAATGATTAAGACAAAAGTCCTGTGTGACAGCTTTGCTTCATGAAGGAGCTTGCTGCAGCACTTACCTGAACTGTTGCCCATAATGAAAATTGACTTGTTGTTAGCCATCTGTCTAGGTGAGGGTAAACTGAGGGTCATATTGGTGGAATTGAAGTCAGGCTGCTTTCCACACAGAAACATATTGATACTGCCAATCACGTCCTCTTGGAAATTCAGTGAACTAGCAGCCTTAAAGGCCCTGGAGTTCTGCAACCTGCCAACCTGGACACATAAAAGTAAGGGAATATTCATTTTTAACAAAAAAGTGTCATTGTCATAGTTTATAAATACTGAATCCTCTGAGGTGCAAGTAAAAGCAGCACTAACTTCATCAAACAGTGGTAATGCATCTACAGTTGTTTTTCTTATCAGTGTTGCTGTGTCCACTGCATTCAGGTCCAAAGCTGAAGGTAGCTAAAAGAGGACCAAACAGAACAATATAGGAACAATTAACAAGAAACATGATGCAAATAATGCTGAGCATAATGCAATGATCTTTATGTAAATCTATTAGTCCTCTCTTGTCCAACTGTATGTTAGAAAAAAAACAGACATAATGCATAATTTAGACAGCCAGGTGCTGCAATGAAATCCCATGTGATGTCCACACTTTTTAGCTAAAAACACCAATTCTGAATCAACCTTTGAATACAAGTTACATGATAGAGGGAAAACACACTAATTCTTATAGTTTGACATGCAAACTGAATCCAAAGATCACCATCCCAGCACAAGCTAATAAAAGTTACATTAGAATGACAAGTGTTACTGTGCATTACAGTGACATTATGAGGGTGCACAGTATGAGTCTAAATCAAAGAACTAAATGGCGTGCCCTTTCAACCACTGTCATTTTCATGCATCAAGTGTCAAGAAGGCCACAAAGGTATAAAGAAGTGCGGAATGAGTAACACTGCAGTAGAGTTTCTAAATAAAACTCAAATGCCTGAATAGAAGCCTTCTGAAGTGTGGTTTCAACAATAGCCTACCGACTGATCGATTCTGGAGTGTTTTCATTGAGGATCACTTTACTGTTAGTGACTGAGTGGAGAACAGACACAAAGAAGAGATGGAGTGAGAAAGTGACAGAGTCTTAGACTATTTTTTGGCAAAACAGCTGAAAATCCCCTGTTGGTGATGGATAGAGGGAGAGATTACAGCATTGTCACATTAAGGTGAGTCACAGCAAAACAAGAAAAAAAAACAGATTTTTCAAGCTCTTACTAAAGACTCTGATGGTGGTGAGCTTTTATGTCAGTAGCTAGGTGAGTTGTCTACCTACCTATATTGAAATGTCCCTTTGACATTTCAATGACCCCTGCTGAGCTGCACCTATCTAGATAATGCTTTTTTATTTACTGTTGTTCATGCATATCATGTTCTGAAATTATTTCCAAAAATTCAAACTCAACCTTGTAAAATGAAAAAAATCTAAATTACCCTTTGGCAATCACTACCTCAGTGATAACCCCTGACTTCTTCACTTGTCCTTTCCTTATGTTGCTGTTGTTATCACAATATTCAGCAATGTCGAACCTTAAGTGTGAAGGTTTGATGTTCTTTTCCATCCATCTGCTTGAGGCGCTGAAGAGCTTTTCCACCATATCTTGTCTGGCCTTTTCTTTTCTCTGCGTCTGAAAATGCCTGTGGGCTTAAATTGTTCAAATGCTCTCTCCTATGAACTTCCTGCCTTATCACTTATTTATTGGATTTGCTGTCCCATATAAAGTATTTTCTCTCAAAGATAGAGTCAAAGAAAAGTGCAGACTTTCATACCGCAATAGGGAACTAAAAAATTTAATATAAATCAAGAAAACATTGTTTCAAATAAATTCCCATTTGATCGCATGCGTTCTAGTAAAATTACTGGAAAACACGGAGGAGCATGTGGCAATAATTTTCAAAGCTTGTAGTGTGACATTTTATACTAGAGTACTCACAAACGGTATGCAGTGGAGCTGTACCCCTGAGGTAACGAGGAACTTACTGAGTAAGTACTTAATATGAAGCCTCACTTTGCTTAAGTGTATAAACCAGAAGGTCAGTGAGACCGTAGCTCCTCCAGCTCAAAATCCACAGTTAATAGGCTATTGTTATGTGTGAAGTACAGAAAGAAAGCTAAACTATAAAGGAATTAAAATCCATGGAGAAGTCAAGAAGGTTCATAAACAGTCACACCCAGGAAAACAGCCCTAGTTTCTGGCTGGCCCCTAACCTAGCTTAGGACATTACTATGCCAGAAAATAAACTGAACAACAACAACAGTTATGTACAGATGGCAGAGGGGCACACACAAACACTCATTATATGAACATTACAATTCAGACTAATACTCTTGGGAGAGTGGCGCTTGTGAAAATGGAGAAGTGCCTTTAAAATGACAAATATGACCTTGACCATGAGCACAGTTTAATTGAAGATCCATTAGGTAATGATTGTGTGTAAGTTCGATTAAATTCGACCAATACTGTGGGAGGAGAAACAAGGCTTATGAATTGTGGACAGAGAGATGGGTGGCCATGGCATTAGTTCATCAGTCCTTCAGCTAGACGAGCTAAAATGTACCTTTGGCTGCTCCCTTGTATTCTCTCCAAGGGGTTGCTACAGCAGATTAATTCGCTTTTGTTATTACCAGATGCCCTTTGATGGTGAGAGAGGCATTTGTCCCCACCTGGAATCAAACCAGGGACCTTTTGCTTGTAAGGCAAATGTGTAAACCACTACACTACGGGGGCACAATGAGCTAAAAAGACTTATTAATATTTTAATCAGTAACGAATGAGCAGTAACTGGTTTGTTCTCCTTAGTTAATTAAAAATAAAAACTTGCAAATTGTGTTGATGACCAGTTTATGGCTATATCTAAAATAATCATGGTTTAATTAATCACTAATAGACAATGTGCCGGCTGGTTCTCTATTAAATAATTAATCATTGTCTGCTATGACCTAAGGAGTTATTTGGTAAGTGCTTGTGAATGACACGTTAATTATGAGGTTGCTCCTAATTTGTTCCTCCCTTGTTCTTTTGTAACTAACTATTAATATTACATATATCATACTGTATAGATTTGCCAATTATCCCTGACTCAAAATGTAAGACATAAAACTACATTTGGCCTTGAAAGAATCATTAGAAAGATTTAAATTTTCTTCATCTCTCAAAGTCACAGAGTGAGACAAGCGTAACATTTAACTTTAAAATGAACCCAACTGGCTGGCACAGAATATATCTGTCTTTATATTCAATTTCACAATAATTATAAACTGAAATAAGACATACTGAAAGAATGTCCAAAGTAAATACTGTCTTGTGTTTGAATGTTTGCTTTTGATATTCTCATGTCTCAATTTAGAGTAAGTACCAAGCTCCACCCCCACACATACAATTTGCTCAAGAAGAGGACTATACAACCGGAAATTTGGTTAAATAAAAAACCTACTCAAAATAAATTGGCATTAATTTTGCTTAGGCATGAACGTCACAATACTACAAACAATAATTAACGATCATAACCATCGATTATAGCAACACAGGTGGACAGGATAGCTTTGTGGATTAAAATGGTTCACTGAGCACATTTTTGCTGGCTATATGCACTTTGAACATATCCTATAGTCTAGAACACAACAGCTAGTTGTATTTAAGTGTAAAGGTAAAGGTATGTATCGTTTTACAAAACACATTTCAACATTTCTGTATCACAGGTTAACTTAAGACATTGTGATGACTGCCACCACATTATTTTTAATTTTATTTTAAACTGTCTTTTGAGAATTTCAGTAGAATTGTTTTGCCATGAAATCTAAATAATTAACTTTTACACTTACATAAATTAAAGGTTTTTGTTTTATTTTATTATTTTTTATTAAAGTAATAGCTGCAACTTATCTCAATTGAGGCTCCAGCCTACCATGTCAGTACAATATACAATATGTGTGTGTTTTCTTGTATGTGTGGGCAGGGAGGCAGGGGGGTTTGAAAAAATTATATAATGTAACTTGCCATCACAACATCTGGACCCATTAAAGAAAGAAAAAGCTATCACTGACTGAACCAACCAACAGCCATGACCATGACCTATGAGGGGCAGCTAATGGATCTGCAGTAATATACTATGACCAAACAGTTATGTCCAGTTGCTGTGTTAGGAAACTAAAGAAAGAACAAAATATGGTAACATTACGGTCCCTGACAACGTGTGTTTCAAGACAGCAGGTTTATGATATTCACCAGTCAGTGGTGCATCGCGTATCTTGATGTTGCATCACGAATAAATATCAGTTCTTGAATTTCAATTTTGCATAATGCCTACTAAGGCTGTTGTATGTCATACAATTTCCACAAAAATAAAATGTTTTTTGCTTATTTGAAACAATCAAGTATTTACAATATACACAGGGTCAGAACTGTGCATTTTCCTTAAATAAAGTGAAAATACATAATCCCAAATTATGACTCAATTGCACCAGCAGTGGCTGACACATTACAAAACTTAATTTAAAATTTTTACTATCACCTTAATTAGAGCAGACAGTGTGATTTCGAAACGCTAGATGAAGGTGACCTTGCAAAGAAGAAACATTTTGAAATGTAGATGCTGGCCCATGTTATTACTGCCCAATCAGTGAAAATGCTTTTCCACAATGCACTATCCTTCTAATTGTGTCCAAGTTACTACGCAAAATTTCTTTAAGTTCCACCAAGCAAAAATTTGAAAACTTGTGAGATCTGTTGAGGACAGCAAGGAAAGCTCACCTCAGAAAGTACTTTCCTTGCATCCAGGTTTTGCAGGAGTACCTGCTGGGTGGTAATCAGCTGCTGTGTAGTGAAGGAGCAGCTGATATTCTGAAAATCCTCCTTTTCTGCTTGGCTTGTAAATTGGACATACTGATCCAGATCTGTCCCCTCACACAGAATCTGTCTTATGTTGCCTGGACTCAGGATGCCCAGTATCTGAAAAATAAACAACAACTTTGGTAGAAGTTTGCAAACAGGAGAACTTTGCATCTGACCATATTTTATTTAATTATGTGCTATATCCTTTGAGTGCAAGCAGATGGTATGCTAAATCACTTTCAGAATAAGAATGAAAGAACTGCTTTGATTTTAAATATGCTATATTTAGATATTTACACAAAGACTTGCCTACTGTACATAAGCACAAGCAGTCAGGTAACAAAAGTAAAGACATGACATGACATTACTGCAATGTATTTCATTTAGAATTATCTTCGACAGCTGGATTGAAATAATTTTTTTCTTTTTTTTTTGATTATGACAAGAGAAAGTGTCCAAGAGGCTGTCCTTGATCAGGATAATTCATCTGGAACTTTTCAAGTGTGGTGATCTTGGCACATTTGGTCTTTTTTACATTCTTGGTCAAATTTGAATTCCTCTTTACACAAAAAAGGAGGAATCTATTTTTTCCTTAAGTAGCTGGGATTCTTACCATACTACTGCCACACTACTAGGATTGTGAAGTGATACTTACTGGATTGACCTGAATCCGGGCATTCATCAGGCTTTGTATAACTGCTGATGGCACTGACAGATCTTCTTCCAGATGTGTGGTGAAAGTTTCATTGTCTCTTAGAATACTCCTGAGGATGACTGGTTGAGTGTGAACAGAAAAATGGAGAAGTGTTACTTTTTCAGCTACAGTTTAGTATCAGTATTTAGGCACAATTGTTGGCTCATCTTTAACACGAGTCTTATTTTGATAGTTTGGCCATGAATCCTCTTTACTCACCATCTGCACTGCAGATATTCTGTAGCCAACAAGCTGCGGGTTTCTATACTACTCTAACAAAGTCTGAATGCATGCAGAAAAATCTGTGTGCTAAATGTCCCATTTGCCCTAATGGAGACCAATGCCAAACACAAAGGAGAGCCAAACCTAACAGGATAGCAGCCCTTTCACTATGGAAGGTCAGTCTACACAAAACACTAGAGGATTTATTCTGTTGTTGAAAGGACAAGGTTAAAGCTTAAGTCTTTGTCTTCAAAAACACTGCAGTGCAGCTGCTGAGTGTACCACAGCAATGTACTATATATTATAAATCTATTAAAAAAAAAATGTTGTGTTTCCTGTCTGCACGTTCCAGAAGAAATTGGAGAGTGAGAATGAAGAATCTGATTTGGTTTTGTTGTGCCTGTTGCTTTGAGTGGCATTACAACCTGATAAATCTGAGTTTAAATGACATGACAGTTGCAATTAAATCCTTCACTGGCAAAGTAGGGGTTGAACACTTGAATTGCATTCTGTGTGAGGGAAGACAATTTGTTGCTAAACATGTACCAGATTGTTAACCAAGGATTTTCTCCTGATTAGCAGCCAACAGATAGTACTTAAAAAGAGGAAGTTTCTAAACCAGTCAGCTATTCATCCTTACTCCCTTACTCCACGCTGACAGTCAACATAGCAGGGATCTCACTGCATAGCCCCATATTATTCAACAAGTATTTTCTGCTTGCTGGGACACCAACCTTTGTGGCTGTCATGGTGAAGGGTTATATAATGTAATTAAATGATCACTTTTGTATTAGTAATATGGGCAAGTCAGTCAATTATCTGAATGGGGGAGGAAAGGGAGGAAGTGATTCATTCAAGGTTCAATTAGGATAAATGTTTTGTGAAAATAAATGGAAATAATTACACAGTTTGATACACTACACTAACCTTATCCAGCACCTTGTGATTCCTGTTGAACATGTATTATTATGCTCCTCATCACTACAGGGGCATCAGGAGGGATTGACAGGGTTAGATAATGGGGAAGCAGAACATGGTGTGTGCACTTCCTGAACACTGTTGCCTTTCTGATTGAGGAGACCACCAGAGTCTTTTTAATCAACCCGTGGTAAAAAACAAAAGAAAAAAAAGGACAACACGTCACCTTTACCGTTGCAGTCTTTTGATAGTACTCCATTCCCCATTCTTGTTAGTGACCTTTTGTGCTCCTGCCTCAGACAGCAAGTACCATTAATTATGCCTAGGCTTAGATCTCTGATGGATTTAATCTTGTATATTACATGCCAGCGACCCCAAAATGCAAATGGCCCAGGAGCCGTTTGTTGAACAACAGAACCCCCCACCCCATCCCCCTTTGCCTTTTTGCAAATTAGGTGCTGTATGAAAATCTGAATATCATCAGGCTAAATGAGCCTAATGCAAAGCAGCAACTTATCAAGACAAACGATCTGTCAGTCTGCATGGCAAATTGCATCATAAATAATCACACGCCATTGTTTTTGAGGGATAAAGGGGAATAACAAATCCTCCAACTTGTCATCCACATGAAGGGGATACTTTCATTGATGGAGAGTACTTAACAAAGGCAAAGCAGAGTGATTGTTGCTGATGCTGATTATTTATTATATCAATTATTTTTGAAGCATTAGTCAGTACCAATGAAAGTTTTCTGCTAAGAAAGTACAATTTACCCTTCAACCTTGTTGCTCTTCACCAGTTTCTGTGGTAGTTTTTGATAATAACCTCATAACAAGGTTTCTATATGGCTCACTGTGATTTTGATAATTAAATAACCATTAGCAGTATCATTGAAATTACCATTCGTAGGGTTAGATTGTGACAAAACTGAAGTCCACTGGTCAACATCATCTGCTAGCAGCTGCGCTTTGCTGAGAATAGAGTTGTTCACCAGGGCTGTTTGCAGTTCTATCAAAATCCCAGAAATTCTGTTGCATCAGAAAGATAAAAAGCAAACATTGCATGTATTCAGAAATGTATTATCATAACCAAAACACTGCATTTTATATGAGGTTTA
Organism: Etroplus canarensis; assembly: GCA_015106775.1. NCBI lineage: Eukaryota > Metazoa > Chordata > Actinopteri > Cichliformes > Cichlidae > Etroplus > Etroplus canarensis. The sequence continues at coordinate 63,269 of VUQH01019140.1, read as the reverse complement.
AATAAAAAGTTCCAGATCAGGCCATGAACATCAAAAAACTTATCTGATTTGAATTTAACCAATCTCACATTCAAAGTAATCTTGCATGTCCAGACAGTTTCCAGCGTGGCTGTCTTTTCTACATTCTACGCAATATGGTTTCACTGTGGTCCTTCAATTTCGTTTTCAAACTGAGCTGAATTCTATGTGCAGGATTACTATTGGAGATCAAGAACCAGTTTTCAGTAATATTGACTGGAAGTCAACAGTTATCAAGCCAAGAGACAACATGCAAGGTGAGGAGATGAGAAGCATGCTCATAATTTTTTAGACATTCAGGGGATTGCGCCTATGTGATTGTTCCCCAGGGTGAGACTGTGAATGCGGACTTGTACTGTAATGTCCTCCTGAGACCTCAAGGGAAGGATTCACAGAAGAAACAGTCTGAACTGTGGTGCATGCTTGTGTGTTATCATGTGCCGGGACAAAGTGCACTGAAAATGCTTTTTTGCCAACACAAGGCAATCTTCCATTACCCCCTGCCCTATTTACCTGATCCGCATCTCCGTGACTCAGTGCCACAAGGGGACATAACAGGACACCTGCAGAGCAACTGAGTGATCTAGTAATAGCAGCAATGTCGAAAACAGTCCAGAGGTGCAGAAGAAGATGATCTTAAAGGGAACCCAGCCAAAAGAGCTAAATCTTTTGTTTTTTAATTTTGGAGGCCCATTCCCAGAACTTCTTAATCATACCTCATTATTAATGCCATAGAAAGAGAAAAAAGGAACATCACAGTACATACATGGAGTTGTCAAAGTTATTGACTTGGCCTGGTGTCTCTCCTGGAGTTGGATAAGTCAAACAGGGATTCTCAATGTTGCATATCATACCCTGAATCCATGGTAGTATGCCAGCTGATGGCATGGCTTTATTTGGGTAATGACCTAAAGGAAAAGAGATGACTATTCATTCTTCAAATATTTCTTCATGGTATTTCTTAGCTTCTACATATATACACACACACCCACACACACGAGTTAACTTACTCACAAAATTTGGCTTTACAGTTGGACCTGTACTTACATTGGCCTTTGTAAATTGGCTGGGTAGTGGACCGCACCCACACTAGTATGAAGAAGAGAAACAGAGGCCACAGTACTTCAATGACCAGCTGCACCTGCACAAAGGACAATGTATTTTCATTAGAATAATATGCTTTGGTAGATAGTGTGAAATCACTGCTTTTTCGTGAGTTAAAGTTGTAACTAGTATAGTCAAAGCAAATCTCACCAACAAAAAAAGGCAAACACAAACTGAGCAGGAATTTTTGAAAGTTAAAGAGAATATAGACCTGCTTAAAACAGCAACAGTTTGGTTTTTTTTTACTCTTTGGTTTAATATGAAGTAAATTAATGAGATAAAGGTTAATTTTAAAAACATTACATTTACAGTTACTGGTAAATGGATCTTATCATCTCTAGACAGAGTGAGACTAGCTATTTCCCAATTTCCAATCTTTGTGTCAAGCTAAGCTAGCCAGCTTTTGAGTTATAGACAACCAACAATATAATTCTTCTATATAAACACCCAGCAGTCAGTGACAGGGCCAGTAAATAGTGGTGGAGTTTCATGCAAAAACACCAGGTATATTAATTAAAACTTTACCGCTGCCAAGTTGTTTCCAAATTGAAAAGATGATTCAAAGACATACATTTTTACTGCTATGTATAATTTTTGCAAACACAATAACAGTAAATTGGGTTGCAGCTCCACACCATTAATGGCAGAAAGAAAACAACTTCATGCACTGTATATGTGAGATTTTTTTATATCTTTGTATGTTTTTTATATATATATATACATATATATATATATATATATATATATATATATATATATAATAAGCACAAGATTGAGAGAGAGCAGTCTCTGCTTGTGACTTCCATAGCTGAAGCTATCACTCACCCCTTATCATCGCCTTGCCACACTCAATCCTCTCGTGGATGAAGAATGTCAACCACTTCCCTGCTTCAATACAACCACTTTATGCCTGCTAGCAGGAAGTGCCCCATTTGACATGGCAGCTTTTATTTCAACTTAATATAATATATGTGCCAATCAGCCACAATATTAAAACTATCAGGACCTAATGCTTTCCAGCAGAACATTGACCCAAGCACCACATTGTTGCTGACGGCTTGCTTTGTTTACCCCACAGTGCATCCTGCTGCCATCTCTTCCCCTGGTAAATAACACATGTACCTCCATTGTTTTGTGATGGGAGTTCTGAAATTCATACACCTGTCACCTTTTTTAAGGGTTATCAGAAGGGAGAAGGTGCATGTGCACGTGTCTGTGTTTTCTGACATGTTTTCTTCATTGTCAGTGTTTCTAACAACTCATGTTAGAGTAGCTCTTCTGTGGAATCAGTGAGCCGTTGCTTCCAACATACATCAGTAAGCCTTCACATGTGTTTGCTGGTTCTTTATTGGACTACTTTTGGTGTATACAAACCAGACCATACCAAGAGAACCCAAAAGAGGGTTTAGTTTTTTACAAATCTTCCTACCCAGTCAAAGTAACTCAGATTGCTACAACTGCCAATTGTTCCTACTTCCAACTTCAAGAACAGACTGCTCACTTGCTGCCTTATATAGCTCACTCTTTGATAGGTGCCACTGAAACAAGATAATCAATGTCATTCACTTCACTTGTGAGTGGTTTTAATATTATGGTTGAGTATATAGTTTTTTTATTATAGTTATTACAGATTCAAGCTCCTATCTTTACCAAACTCACTGTCAACTTTTACAGTGCTGTCACTGTGAAAGCTTCTCCTTGCAGCAAGTCAAGGAACATGCACTGTTTCAACAAGGAAATTCCTGCCCGCAGTGAACTGTTTTCAGCAGAGTTGCATAAATTGTCACTAATATTTACACAGTATACATAACAATTAAGATATTACAGTTCTACAGCTCATTCTTCCTTGAATTATCAACGCATACCTTTTCCCAACTAGGGTTTGCATGGCCCTTTCCACATCATTATTTACCAACCTCACTCCCAACCCATCCCCACTGAGCTGGCACCACTAACCTCAGCTGACCTAGTCTGCCTGCACACTCATCTCTCCCCACATCTCTGGTAAAGTGACCTGCTCAGAGCAATCAGCTGGAAAGCCTCCACTGGCCAACCCCTATTCCTGCTTCTGCAACATGTTCAGAATATTTATTTGAAGATGCACCCAACTAAGTAAAGACATCTGTTACTGTCTTCATAATTAAACAAGAGAGCAGGCAGAGGTGAAGAAAATACATTCGTATATATTGCTTGTTATACCATGGCACCATGGAGACCTTATAAGTGAGGTTGAGTGCATTTGATTTACTTCACTACGTATTCAGGGATGTAGTGAATCTTCAGTTGTTGAATTTGTCAATGAATAAAATTGCAGAAAATCACATTGCATAAATTTCAAAGAAACTAGATGGAATTTTAAATTTAGTCCTTTAATTCCATTGAGTCTGTGTGTCAGTGAGGATGTAGTTCCGCTGAGAGGGTGAATTATCATAATGTATTCCGAAGAAAAGGCATGGAGAGGGAACACAGATCATGGGGACTTTCTCAATGTCTGGCTCCCCAGGCATTTGCCATTGGACACAAGAGTCTTTGTGAATAGATAATCTTCTCCTATGAAATTATGTGAAATACTGGACCATAAAATCAGTTTCATGCCTGTTATAAAATCTTAAAATGCTTGGTGAGGCATTCATATAATTGGTCATTAACCTCCACAAGCCCTCCAGAAGCACCATTGTCCTTGCTAACTCCCACTGGTTTTGTCTAATAACAATATTTCATGTTGACATTGGCCAAATATCCCACATTCCATGCACAAAACCACTACTGTTCCTTTACATATTACTGGGGAAAAGTAACTGCAGATTTCTCCCTGTTACAAAAGGATCCCACACTGTTCTTTATGCTGTCTGCTAAAATTAACAAGAGAGGAATCTTTCCCAGATACAATGCTGTAAAACTGCAAATGACTTTGCATTGAGTTATTCTAAGAAGTATGAACTTTGATGAAATGTGTCAGGATGTCTTTTCTTTTACTTAGGTAACAAGCACACTGCTGCATTCGAACCCCTAACAAAACAAGTGGGCGGATGTGACTGCAAGGGTATAAATCAAACACACTGCAGCTTCCTGCAGTGGCAATATCTGCCTCTAATACGGCTTACACGATTAACTGACAACCAATCGTGACCCCTGGCAAGCTGCTGCAACACATGGGCAACTGTTATCTTCCTGCAGCATGTGTACTGTTGGACAACATGGGTGATTCAGCAGGCAATTACGTCTACCATATATCAGTCGCTGATCATGTGTGGGCTAGTTTGTTTGTCACCGAAGGAAAGGGACAGTTGTTTGGAAAAGTGTTCTAAATCAGTAACTTCTGCAGCCTTTAATTTTGATAAATATTAAAAAGGCTATAGAAAAAAGGTGGATATTTTCTGAGGAAGATTTCACTGCTCACTTTTGCTTAATCTATAAATATGGATAAAATGCCAGTGTATACAAATATATCTTCATTTGAAGTATTTAAAGCAGATGAACTGGAATAGAAATTGATGGTAGGAAGCCACAAACTGAAACCAGACACTTGTTGCTTGAGCTTGCCTTGACTTTTTCTGCATTGTAACGATGCAGTGCAACATCAACCATTCACGTGCTTCTCTGTTATAGATACATACAAGCCCAGGGATGATATGCTGATACATCAGCACTACAACTCTTCACTGGTGGCAATGTAGCTGGTCACACTTGCTGGTATTGTAACTTAGTTGACTGTAGAACCAAAAACAGGTTGTATCGGTTCAGTTGTAATCACTGAAAACATGTGATGGCCAAGTTGTCCTTTTGTGAGCACTTAAAGTTCTTGAACTAACACGTTAAAGTGAAGCGCTGGAAGAGGTCTAACTGCCAGGGGAAGAGTGAAAGCAGTTTAAGAGTCAGTTGAACTGCAGTTAATAAAAGCAGTTTTATTTTGTATTGACGTATGACTACAGTGGAAATATCAGGAGCAGAGTTTGATTTTAATGCTTTAAAAGTGAAAAAATAATAACCTTTAATTGTGTGTTAACATTTCTGTAAACTGTAATGACACTTCTTCTGGATAACAGTTAAGTGATCAGGCTGTTGGCAAGACAGAAAGAGAATTTGCCCTTCAAACAAAGCATTTAACATTTGTCACTCCCTATCCATTTCCACTGGGCCAAAGACTGGCCTTGTTAAAGGTAAAATACAGCCAATGTGACATAACATGCGCAGGAGATTGATCACCAAAAATTGAAGGTGACACTTTGAATTGGTTGGCATTAAGGTAAGATTGTGCTTGTTCTCTAAAGGGAGCGCTAAAGGGGGATTACTTCTATAGTAGACAATTTTCCTAGTAAATCCCTCCTATTACCTTTCCCTCCCATGAATAACTTAGTTGCCCTTGATAACACAACCCTGGGACCACATCCTCATTTTCTCTCCATTGCTAACCAATTTTAGCAGATATACGTTGATTTGCAAAGGGGGGGTTAGTGCGCAGAAGTGTACCTTTTGTCTCTTCCGTAGAGTGAAGTTCTTCCACAGGAGCAGAGTGAACTGCGTCAGGAGACCCATTACGGCTTATCCTGGCAATATCCTGCCAAAGCGTCGCTATGGCAACTGGCCCACTTAATAAACCCTGGAGGGAATAAAAGGCAGAGTTTGGTTTTAATACAGAAGAGCAATGCATCTTGGGGGAGTGCCACTAATCATTCACTTCCCCAGGCCTTAGGGCTTATGGTGCAGCACCTGTTCTAAGAATTATTATCACCTACACTCAGCACATCTCAGGATGGGGCTCAGCTCGTAGAGGTTACACAGTTTGGGTCTACAGTCAAAGAGTCATTATTAAGGACTGTGTGGTTGTTTTACGATATACTGCACATTAAACAAATAGATCAAAGCAAAATCTTTTTTTCTTCTTTGCTTTGCCTTTAAAGTTGTAGTGTAAATTGTAGTCTTTGCCTCACTGACCAAACTCTTACAAATCCCCTGTCCATTAATCAGTCTTTTTAGTTACCACTGAACAATAAAAGTAAAAAATAAATAAATAAATACATGGGGAACTGCATCACTTTTTGTGTAGACCAAAGACTGCTGTAAAATATTTATTACTTACTTTACTATCTACTCAACCCTGATTACACAGATAATAAACAAATAGGTCTGCTGTGTCATTTTTTATACTGCTACATCAAGTATGACCTTTATTAAAAACTCCACAGCTGACAGTCCTTCCACTGTCTACTGTTGATTTAAGTGTTTGCTGTTACATCCAAGTCACTCCTATGGGAAAGATGTTTCTTGGAGTTGTACGTTCATGGATTCAGTTAAAAGGCACATGCTCAGATGTAACATATACATCTGTGCACAGTTGGTTAATCTGCACTTCTACATTCATTTGCAGTGCAATTTTATGCAAGCTATTATTTTAAAATGCTCAAAATGATTTCACATATATTTGTAATACTTTGGTTTAAATCATGTCACATCCACACTTGTACAGTATATGATGTCTATATTAAAATAATAATTTGTATCATAACTTATAACTGTAATGAAGCAATCATACAATCAACCATCCATTTTGCTCAAATACTTTGAAAATAATACAAGGTTTAAACACGGAGCAAACTCAGAACAATGCAATATATGGTAAGTTACTCCAAAATATGAAAAGAGTAAACACATTCCGATTTTTTCCCAATAATATATTAATACATTATATATCCTGCCTCATTGAACAAGTTAACATACTGTACAGTGTAATAATAACAATAGGTAATGAGCAACATGCAAGACTCAGGAGTCACGCAGGTGGGCAAAGAAAAAAAATCTCTTATAGGGACACACTGAAAAAAGATAAAAGGTGCTGCGTGATGCTGGCATTATAAAAGTCCAGCAAAAAATCCAAACAGATGGCCTTACAGACCATGAGCATAAAAGTAGGTGAGTAAATAAACAGAACTAACTAGGTGATACTAAATGAAATCTGATTAAATTCAAAAGAGTCAGAAAAATTAAAGCATTAAAAAGGAGGGGAAACTGAAAAAAGCAGGAAGCAAAAATACAAAAGACTTTCAAGCAAAACAGATTATCAAAATGCACTATATGAAGATAATTACGGGTCCACCCCTCTTACTTACTGAATTCCAATGTTTCATTCAATCCACTTGCCATCAGTGTATAAAGCAAGCACAAAGCATGGTCCATGAGTTTAGTGTGGAAGAACCTGACTGGCCTGCACAGAGCCCTGACCTCAACCCCATCATAAACCTTTGGGATTGA